>JAGDQP010006007.1:4443-27742 GCA_022664845.1 Lepisma saccharinum
CCAATGTGGAAGCAGCCAAGTAGTTCCAAGTACTTTTCGCTATTTCACTTTAATTTAATACTTCCATGACTCGAAACTTTGTTATATTTTAAGTTACAACACTTTCACATACGTTGGAAAAGATTACATTGTTTTGTGTCGTATAGTAAAGTGTACCCAGATACTTCTATGTTTAGCAGCTTTGAACTTCCTACATCCAGTAAATAAAAACTCGACTATTCCACATAAATTATGAGCAACTTAGTGGCACTTTAAATATTAATATCCTACTGCTTCTAAATACAATACAAACTTTATTAGGAATTTTAGTAAACCCTCTGTATCAATTTCTATTGCAATAGTGATTATACAAAAACTACAGAAGAAACATCAGGTACACTTTACCTCAGCAAGATGCGATGGAATTTCTTGTAGCTACACTTTATTTTATTTTATTTAGATTTTCTGATATCTTTATTTCGCATCATAAAAACAAGGGCTTAAAAATTCCCTGCTCCATGTTCACAGTTTAATTTTTGCATTCCGATTTCTGGAAGCACAGTTGTCACGTGTTCAAGTCACCAGCGATGTGATTGGTAGATCACTAAGTTGAATTCAATAAAAATAAGACAGGTTCTAAATAGGACGAATTGGATGAGAAACCTTGAATTCAAGAGATTTCCTGTGTGGAGTCTCTGACTCGTGACGTCATTTTCATCCAATTGCTTGTTCAACGCTCTTGTTCAAGCTTTATTGAATCGTGTACGAGGGGCTTTATAAAAATCAAACAAGCAAGCGAACTTAAGACAGAATAAAAGTCACTGTTCCAATCACAGAAACTACATTGTATAGTAAATCTTTTCTCATAGTAACTATAAAAGAATAAGTTACCAAGGTCACTGATAACAAACCAAACTTTTAGAATCGAATCGTCTGTCCTAAGAATGACGTATCGCATTCATGCTGAGCTACTTAATAAACTGTCTCTAAATTACACGAATCTAGAAGACTTAATTTATTACCTCGTCATTAACTTCTAACTTTGTTTTACTCTTCTTTCTACACTTCTTTGTTATTTTATTGTTTCATTTCGTCATGTTGATTACTGTTATTGTCTGCATTGCATTCCGATCTTTTTTTCTTTTCTTTTTCAATTGCTCGTCGTTCCATATGACATTGCATCCATTCATATTTATTATATTAGTGTGAAGCGTTAATTGTTTTGTATCCATTATTGTATTATGTTTACATTTACATTATTCCAGTATTTACTCATGGCTACAACTTACATGACAATGGTTTGGCTGTATGAACGGCCATTGAGACTGTAGATTACAAAAGTAACGTAATATCCAACCGAGAATTAGTATTAACTTGACAAGTCAAGCAACAGGAAAACTTTTGTTAATAGCCTACAACGTTCCCAAGAAAAACAGCATTGTTAGAACGGGAAATTACGCTTTGTGTAGGTTTTAAATACTTTAATGAATAGACTGTAACAAATTTTCTATTTCCACTTTGGGTAGTTTTCCGTCCTGTACAAGTTAAGTTTTGGACTAGTAAGATAGTGAAGAGAGTAACACGAAGATTTTGCGATTTCCTTGATTATTGCTTCTTGTTTAGTGAAGCCTTTTTAGATTGCCAGCAAAAGAGTCCAAGGCCACTTGTAAAGAATTACCTTGTTATTGATTCTTAGATTCATTAAATGAATATATATTCCCTGTAATGTTATTGATTGACATAATGTATTTGGGGTTATTATCTTGTTGCGTGAGTATTTTCATCCAATAACAGTCTTGTATTTATCCTTGAGTACAGGTAAGAACAAATCAGTAATTGAGTGTTGTGGCTCAGCAAAAGCGTTTTCGTCTCGTAATCGATAGAAGCCGTGTTAATATCCAGGGATCAGAGATCGTAGGTGAGGTTTTATTTAGTTTCGTCTCAGTCACATCAGGCTAATGTCGAGACGTAACCTTGAAATAAGACTAGGACAATACCTTCTACATTCTATCTTCCACAGAGTTGATGTCTTGGAAATATTAAGATATTTGAATATAAATTAAGCTTCAATAAAGTTTAAAAAATTACTCTACACACCACAGAATTGTCTTGGAATATTCAATTTGACAACGTCCAATGGTCCGAGAATATTCTATTTTACAACGTCCAATAGTCCAGGCATATTTTGTTTTGCAACTCCTAATATTTCAAGACTATTCTATTTTTCAACTTCCAATATTGCAAGAATATTCCTGGCATCTGCAGAATGTTCGTATAATCCTTGACACCATGAAGGAATATGCACGAAACATTAGTAATATATTCTTAAAGAATAATAATATTTGCACGAACAAAAAAAGGATTCACGAAAAGCTTGTATTTTAACGCTAAAAAAAAGTTGGTAGAAAATTTGCAGATCTAAGGTGGCGATCCTTAAGGAGTGATTGTCAAACTTAAAATTACGGTATGTAAATAACTTTCTTTTGGCTCGAATAAGTAGAATAAGAGGGACATCTTTTCTTCGGCCCCATGTTCACCTTCATTCCCTGCCTATAAGAATTAAAGCTATGTAGAAATTATTGGCATGTAAAGTTTATTTTGTAAAATAATAATAATATATATATTCCTGGCATGTTCGCAAGACGAACATCGATATTTCGTATAACGCATGTCATTGTTCCTATTCTCAAATATACAGAAATTTTCAAACCGTATTAAATATTTATCCAGGAATATTCCTGGCGTGCATTGTGAATCTACCCGTGCTGTGTAGGATATAGTGTACATGAATATTGTTTAATGAGTATCTTTCAAGAGTTGTGGAAAGCATTAGTAGATATACTACTGTAATGCCCGGACTTTCTCCTCAAAGGCAGGTAGACACAAAAGCAAACAAGGGGGCCAGTGGCACCCTGTTGCCGAAAAGGGGCTTACCCAAAACTTCACATAACTTGGCTGGGAGACAAGCCTACATTACGCCACAGGAGAGGGCACAAAACAAAAAAGAGAACCGCTATCGGACCTGAAGACAAGGCGGGTTCCTACTCATCGGTGCTTTGCTTCAGCCTAGAACCATCAAAGACAGAACACACACTAGTCTAGAACCACGAAACATGGCTGGAAGAAGCCCGAAGAGAAGTGCCAAAACGCAGAAAAGTTGGCAAAAGCAAAAGGCTACAACACGAAGAAAAAGGCCCCCCAAAAGTAGGGGGAGGCGCAAGCGAGAGCATCCCGCAGGAAAGCAGAACACAAAACACTATTTTAGTGACCTAACGCAACTAGGCCCCTAAAATGTACAAGGCTCAACGCAGCCGCGCACTATTTAATATAATACACGAAATTTAGATAAGCTCAAACGATTTGACTATTCCCTAATGTTTGCTGAAACATCGAATCAAAATATCAAAATTTAACTTCATCTGAAGTTCTTTCTCATGTACACATGAAATAACACTTCGCGGACTGAAATAGCGAAAGGTTGGGAACCTTTACAGCAATACCACAGTGATGGTAAACTACCTACTTCTTAATAAAACCTTTAACACAAAGAATATTAGGTAAATTTTTATTTATTCTTGCTTAAGAATAACAAACGCAATGCAAAACACTGATTGCTGTGTTTCGTGAAAAAAAAAATCTGAAGATAATCTTTAGAACATCAAAACGTGCTTTCAAAGATGCTGTTAATTTCACATATCAGAAGGTAAACTAATTGTTTACAGAAACGCTCTGCCTATGGGCAGAGTCAAGATTTCACAATATATTTTCCAAAAGATCAGGTTACTTTCAATTTCCAAATATGGTTGGGCATTCTACACTTTGGCCCAGTTAAACAAAATTTCTACAAGCACCGAAGCATACATTTCTTTCATACGAAACAGTTAATTATAAATATAACAAGTGGGCGGAAATTTAACTTTGCTATTCCAAATTCGTTGTCAAAATTTCTTATGTTATTCCATTCTTGAACTTAACCTAACCTCCATGATACCTCCATAATACAGTCATGATATACTATAGTTGGGTTAGGTATAAATTTACAGAACGAATTTCTATGGAGCGGACTAGCTTACGATTTGCGAAAGCAACGAAGGAGTTTTGAACTTTACTTGTAATCGAAATAAAGCATTGCGAATCGTTTAATTTTACGTTTAGTAAAACAAACAAAATGCTGAGTGGGAAAGGAACGTGCATTTGAAAAGTAGCATCAACTATAGAGCAGTGCAAGGTAAAATATTCAACACATTCGAATCAATGGTAACGTGCTGTAATTTCGCTATCTAAATATATGTGAACCAGACTTAGGTTTTAGAGAGAGAATGAGAAATTTTAAGACATTAATCATACATACCTGATTGTAAACCGACCCCCGATGCCTGCCAAATTAAGCGGATATTTCTACTTCACTCATATCTCCACTAGAAATACAAACCACTGACATACTGTAGGTACACTAAATCACTTTTACACACACTGAAGAAAAGGGGCTCAGAACCACTGATAATTATTTTTATATTTTATTTAAGAAACACGAAAGAAAAAAAACACTGCGCACCACATATAAAGACAAAATCACCTCACACTCTGAGAAAATACAATATGCTTTTCGTTGTCTGCTTCCAGTTCCAACCAATATGGACGCCGGCCAGCAAAATATTAAATCTCAGCTTTCACCTTGTAGAATTTGAAGGAGACGGCTACCATAAATGTATATTTCATCACACGAGGCTACTTTTTATATTTATTCACTTTGAAATACTGGGCTGCATAAAAAATTTACTTCATATGCAATTTTCAAAGACAGCTTTTATTACCGCAGTTTTTAAAATTCGACGGCCAAAACAGAACTGCCTCTCTCGGAAACAACCAATCAGAAACGAGGATTAAACCAGAACCAAAAGAGGAAGGAGGTGTGGCTTAACCACCTAGCTTTCCAGCGAAATAAATCAACAATGAGATTTTTAAATTTATTTATGAAGATTTAAGACGAAAGAAAATTTGTTGAAGAAAATAAGGCAATAAAATATGCAAAGAATAATTAAGTAATAAAATGAAGAAACAATAAAGAATAAAAATTCCGCCAATACAACAATGAAAGAGATAACCGGAATGGTTCGGCTTCTTTGACATCTGGACAAATAAAACACTTTGAAGTAAGCCGAAGTCGGCTAAAGAATAAAAGATATCACCGACTAAGCACGTACAAAAAGAAAAAGAAGACGTAAAAAAGGGAGACGGTAAGAAATGTTGCGACCAACAGATCAAGGGTCGCTACAATACAGAAGTGAGAAAATTGCTAGATTGTAGGTAATACATGCGCTGTAAAAGACAATACTCTTATTCAGTAGCGTATACTGAGAACTATGTGGGCTACCACTGCAGCCTAAGCTTGTGGACAAATATTATAGTCTAAACGAGTGATATTAATTTACATGAAAGTTAGATAAGTCCGAATAGAGAATATTTACAAAATCACATTTTAGGTGCATTTTCCAACCCTGTTGCAGGGCTTCTTAATTATTATTTTCCTCCGCTGGCCTAGATCAAAACTTGTACTCTTTAATACTCACTTAATCTGTGCGTGGGTGACTAATGCTTTGTTTAGATTACTAGGATTCTTACGGTGGTACGAATCATGGTTGAAATAACTTACGTTTAGACTACGAAACTTAACATGGTTATCGTGCTTGTGCTGCCATCTTGTCAGTATCATGGAAGTAAGAAGGTACACGGCAGAGGTTTAAATTATAAACTAATGAACAAAATGAATTATTGTAGCGTTAACAGTCTGTTGATTAGTTATTGAATCGTTCTTTTATACTATTAAAGTGATATGCACCAATAATATTTTGATAACGAAAGAAATTGAATCACGAAGTGAGCCGCGTTTAAAGCCTAAATTGAGTTTAGATTACTAACGTAAGGCTGCCTTTATGCATGGCGCTTGCCGCGTAAAGCTTGAAGTTAGGCTGCAACCACTTTTCTTTTTGTTACTTAAGATATGTCGCTTGAGTAGGTGGGGTTAAAAAAAGAAGAAAGAAAACGAAGGAAGAAAAATGCAGATAGTGATTGGTGTTGCCAATGCCAGTTGCCAGAATTTGAGGTATATAGGAAACGTGTTAGCAACTGTCCCGAACATAGAGTTGGGAATATAAATATAGGGAACCTTAGGCTGTTTTTTTTTTTTTGGAGAGAGGAATGAAGCCAAGAGACGGAAGGAACGAGGCATTTCGGTCATCTTGTGCGGCCCCATATTCAGTGACCCTCTTTTGCGAGTATTGCCTCTCTAAGGTGCACTCATCCTCTATCGAAAAAGGCAATCCTCACAGTACTCGGTATAGAGGGACTCTAATGGGGCCACACAAGATGGCTGCCGATGAACCGATTTTGGCTTCATGTGACGTCATGTATGTTCTCTCTATTTTCTTCCTAACTGTATGGTCCCGAACGCCTCGCAACACCAGCTTCAATTTTCTTCTTTCGTTTTTATCAGGATTAAGGATAATCTAAGGCAACGATCTCCAACAAAAGATGGCAGCACTACTCCGTATATGTATAATGTATTTTCACTGTTACACGAAATTTCATTGCTGCTTCTACAAATTCAAGCCTAGAGAGTTCAAACTTTCAGGGGAAAAAGTTCATAACCAATTCAAGCACATGATCGATACCGATCTTTTTTTATTTTCGTTTTCCTTCATTGTTGAAATCGCTTTATTGTTGTTGTGAATATCGAAACCTATAACAATGAAGCTCTTTCAACAATGAAAAAAAGAAAATTAAAAATCGGCATCAAACATACTCTTGAATTGGTTATAAACTTTCTTCCCTGAAAGTTTGAACTCTCTATGCTTGAATTTGTAGAAGCAGCAAGGAAATTTCGTGTAACAGTGAAAATACATTATACATATACGGAGTAGTGCTGCCATCTTTTGTTGGAGATCGTTGCTTTAGATTATACTTAAGAGTGTTTAGGAACATTAGCTTCACGCGTTCTATAGATCAGAGAATGCGACCGCAGGAAATCGGACGACATTTGAATAAACATACTCATTATCTTCCATTGTTTTAGAGAAGATGCCGTTCGTTTGGTTGGCAAGTCGCTCGTGCTTAAAAGAGACCTCAGAAAATAACCGTCGTAAGTTAACGCTGATTAATTTGAAACCCGCGTTAACGGTAACTGCATTTATATTACTAAAATGGTCCAGGTTAATGCTAACCATGGTAAGATGTTAGTAATGTAAGTAAGGCATTACGAGTACTCTAAACAGTGGTTTTGAACCGCCGGTTCGCGAAACTATTTTACCGGTTCACGGAAAATTAATACAGTACACTCGAGATTATCCGAGGTAATTGGGACCGAGACCACCTCGGATAATACGGAGGTTAAGTGCTATTGTCGTAAAAATAACGAAAAAAAAAAAACACGTGAAAATGTACAAAATTGGTTTATTGTAAGAAAAAAAATTAAATAAACAAAGTTACAGACCTGTAAGCAAGTAGAAACATGATACTACTTCTTAAAAAAGTATTTAATTGTTTTCTGAGCAAACATCTCTCCTCTCTTAGATGATGCGATGTTACACCAACGCTGAAGAAACTGTATGTCATGTGGCGTACATCGCTTCTCGCTGTAATTGTCCCGCTATTAACAGCTTTATTTTTGCTCGGTTAACCCGGAGGCTCGGTTGGCCGGGACTCGAATAATCGCGAGTCTACTGTACTTTTAATTATTTAACACTTATTTTGTTCATTTTGACAGTTAAGAATTGAGATTAAAGTTCTCCCTATAGTTTACCGGTTCGTAAGTATTAAACGATTGAAAAACATTGATATACCGTAAGGTTTTGATTGAAAAATCGGTTGTCTGTGTGTTGTGTATGTAATTGTGAAGATAGCTTAGAAAGGAACTGTTTCTTGGCGGAAGCAGGAGTGGCGATAGAAACGTTTCAGTGGAGCTGTGCACAGTCCGGTTAGATCAACCCAGAGATAGAAATTGAATGTTAATTATCGCATTTTCACATTTCTGTCAACTAGGCCTACAGTGACTATTGACAGAAGTTTTTTCAGTATTGAAAACTTCGGACAACACACGAACAAATTCGCCTTGGTAATTTGGGTCGTTTAGTGGATAGAGAAAGAAATCTGATTTCTATGTAGAATAAATGAGAACAGACATTTTTTTACCAGTTTGTTAGGGAGTTCACAAACAATTCAAAACGAATTAAACTCTTATCCTGACTTCTTTTCTGAATCACACGAGGCAAATGCCGGGATGGTTTACAATGTTTCATAATCCTCATAAACTACCCTAACAGCACATAATATGGGCACAATATTGGACCACTATCTACCTATATCGATCATGGCTGGCCCAGTATACGACCGATATCTATCCTATGATGCGTGGTTAAGATTCACCTATTTTGACACAGAACTTCTTCAATATATAGCAAGGAAGTGAATAATTTACGGTATTGTTTCGGTTTCTTAAATGATTTGCTACACACTAAATCAGATGATCGTGATTTTTTCTCTCTTTCTGTGATGAGAAAATGTTATCCATGAATTTTAACGGAACACGCTTCCAATAGACAAAAATGTTATCTTTTTAGATGAGATTCCGATGCTTTATGGATGTCATCTGTCTTTCAAACTTGAAAGAGCGAACTCTCATTCTTAAAATGGTTCACAATGCATTATGGGTATTAGTCGAGTTTGTTGTCCGCCATTTCTACTGCAAAGGTTATCGTAAGACGAAGCCCTATTTTGAAGTTAATCGCGTTTAGTTAAAAATGGCGGCAGAAGGTCTCATAACCTTTCTCAATGACAACACTTCATATCCGAAGACTTCAGGAGAAAGATATAGGCCTATACAATAATCATTTTGAATGTGGTTTTCGAGTACTTGACGGTGCGAGAGACTTTTCAAAGGCGTTGGCTTTCACTTGCCCGGCCAGCGTAGGCGTCAGACCGCGTCCAATTTCCGCCGTAGTCAAATTTTCCCAGCTTTTTTCATTCCAATGATCTACGATTGGAAATTCATCTAAGAAAGATTACATTCTCATAATAAAAAAAAGAGCTACTGTAGATCACATCTTTCTTCGATCGGATTTTTTTTCAGCCTTTCTCCGATAAGAATCCGCGCGGTGGTTCCTCTTCTCGCACTCGTAAGGTGAAATATTTTGCTCAATTCGAGCGGAATTCTGCTCTTCCGAATTTAGTGTGTACGACCAAGACGACGAAAGTTTTATCTTCGTCCCTTCCAACGATTTTCTTTCTTTACTTCTTTACTAGACTACGAAAACTGCTGCTGATATACTTTAACCTTTGTGGGAGGATGTGTACAATAGAAATCGGAACTAAAGTGTTATACAGTAGACCTAAAACATATGAAAGCTGACTTGTATAAGATGTTAAAAAGATGCTTTTAAAATATAACAATAATGTGTTGGAAGATGTAAAAGACGATAAGGTTGAAAAGGAGGAAGATGAAGAGGAAGAAGAATGAAAATAATAGATAAAATTAAGAAGGAAGTTTATAATCAGAAACATAGAAAATGAGCTATGGGAAACTTTCTGTCAAAAAGTCGTATAATATGGCAACACTGACTCAATATACACATCAACCTATATCTAACCCCCTTTCCGAATTGGCACTTTATGCTCCGTTCCGTACCCTTGCTCCGTCGGATGCACCGTCGATGCTTATCCGAATTCCCCCTTCGACGGAGCATTGAAGTGAACGGAGGACCAGATGGTCACTTGACCCTCCGTTACGTTGCACGCTGCTGCCATGTTGAAAAGAAAACAGAGCGGCATATTGCATGCCAAAATTCCTTCTTCACTTGGGAGTTGGGACAAATATGTAGAATTGATCACGTGTTGCAAGTTTAAAATGAATGACCGTGCCGAAGTATTTGAATGTAAGTATTTTCATAGTTTAAGATTTGATTTTACATTATGTTATCGATATTGTACCATATTTTGAGTGATATATCTTCATGATCATTGAATAATTTCAACTTCGCAATGTGAAAATAATATTGTTGGCTAGATTTCCCCAATGGGATTCCATGTAGATATTAATAGATGAGAGGGTAACATATGAGCAAGGGCGTCGGCAGGGAGGGCAAGGGGGAGGTACTTGCCCCCGTTGATTTCAGATTTTATACCAAATACTATTCTATTTTCATATATTTGATGTGTGTTTTTGTGCTTTTTTCTGCATGCATTCCATAAGAAGCTATTTGATATTCTCCCGTTGCATTTCCTCAACCATAATTATTTCAATGTATGTAATCACAAATAAGCAATTTGTGCCCACCAAACAAACTGTGTTAAAGCATCGAAAGTAAAAACACGAATGCTATTGTTGTACTATTATGTAAGTATTATTTCTTGTGAACGTACTCTGTTTTATGAAGTTGAAGCAGTTCCTCTAGAAAGTCAATGAAAAAGACGTCTCTCTTTCTCTCCCTCCCTCTCTCTCTCGGTTTCACACACACACATTTATATACATAGTTTAAAAAGCACGTGTAGGCCAATCGTATGATACACATTCTTTATAAATAATTTTAATTTTTAGTTTTTAAAAGTACCGAACAAATCAAGAAAAACATTGATATTTTGAAAAGCGACTCATCTAACATTAACGAAATGAACTATTTCATTTTGAAGCTACTGTTTTAGCCAAGATATTTGAAGGTCACTAACTTAAGCCGGCATAGCCCAGGATTTCAACTTTCTTATCAATGGCAAATATTTCCAAATTATGGATTACTTAATTTGATAGATATTCTTAAGAATTATCCAGCCCATTTTCTAAAATGTCATTCTTATTGTGATTTGTCCATTATTTTTTAAAAATTGAGTCTGATTACCAAGGGCTCTCGAAGCGAATCTGAATTTGAATTTTTTAAAGGTCTTTACATAATTTTGACTGAAGCCGAATGGGTGACGCTGGGAGAATGCAGAACAGAAATTTTACCTAGCAAAGCTTTTCGTGATAGGAATTCTTACACATAAATTATCTATTAATGTTTGTTAAAATGTGCTATTTCTGTAATCTCCAACATCCAACACAGAATTGGTCGCCGTGAGATATCAAAAAGTGTTAACACAGTCATATCTTGCTGTATACTTCTTGCTTTGCCACTACAAACGAGAGCGCTAATAAAAGGAGAAAACTCTAACTAATCAGAGAACGATGTTTAATAAAATTTTACACCCATAAATTAATTTTACTTTGTCTTAAGAAAATAGAAACTGTAGTCTAATGAACGTTCTCTAATAGTACGTAATAAATAAATAATTGAGTATAACTTGCTCCTCTTCAAGATTCATCTGCAAATTTATCCCATATCTGTGACAGTGACACGCACGCACGCACACACACACACACACACACACACAAAATATATATATATATATATATATAATCTCCTGATTTTCCCCTCTGGGGAAAATTCCTGGCGACGCCCTTGCATATGAGTAGTTTATTTAAGAATACTAAGATTAAGAACTATTATAATTATTTGAAGTGTTTTTAGAACTTCAAATGTAACGTTGTCTAGGCTCACGACTTAGGTGGTTATTCATAAATCCTGGTTTAACATTATTTAATGATTCATAGTTCATGAGACGCATTTATCTTGCAATGGTTTTCAGAATAACCTGCAGAATTGTGATCATCCTTCGAATAGCTATCAGTCTTCGTCTGTTGTATGAATTGTGATCATCCTTCGAATAGCTATCAATCTTTGCTGGTGTTATTTAATATATGCCGAATACCTACAAATACGGGAATTCTACGCCTACACCTATCTTCATCCATGTTGGTTTTTGCCTTATTCACTTCGCATCAAACTACCTTGACTTCGCATTGCCCAATACTCACTCACATTACGCGCGGAGGGTTTTCAGCTGTTTCCAGACTTGGGTGACATCTGTGGTCAAAATTTTAAACACTTATTTAATTCGGATAAGTGTGCATAACGGAAGTGAACGGGACGTAGCACAACGGAGCGGAACGGAGGACCATTGAATTCAGAAAGGGGGTTAAAGCGACACTGGACTGCTCGATGAGATTAAAAAGAAACAATATATCAAGCCAGGAAGCTGAGAGTGCAGTTAATCTCGATCGTCCACTTCCAGTCTAATCCAATATGAACCAAAATTTCAGCATTAACTCAGTTTTAATGTTTGTTATCAATTTGCGGTTCGTTTTAAGATTTACACCTTAATTCTTACGAATAGTATATGGTAAATATTATTTATAAGATGTACTATTATATGCATAGTACGGTATGTGCATAACTCAAGAATTCATACATAAATTAAAAAGCCCACACACAGGCAAGAATCGAAAAAACTGAGAAGTGGAAATTTAGTCAACTTTTTATTTTACGGAAAATGTACGAACGAGGTTAATTGTTTGCCCTGGCATCTATTTTTCGATACTAATCGAGCACTCCAGTGTCATTATGTACAGGTCAATTATACATAACTAGCAGAATTCTACACTCAAATTCATAGAAAATGGTTGCTATTTCCGATTTCTATCTCCCTAAACTTGTAACGAATTATAGCGAGAAACCAAAAATAAAAACAGATTTGAAACTAACATTTCATTTGTTCACTTTTACAACGAGGAACCTTTGTGTCATTAAAATGTTTTTCAGTCGGTCGTCATTTCCAATGAATGAATGTGCAGATAAATTGTTTGTTTATCAGTATGGTTTCAATGATTCTGCCAGAATTTCTGTTTTGGGATGTAAAGCCAAATTTAGGGGGATGTAAGTAGAGTTTTGCAAAGTTTCTATCCATTTTTAATAGTAAAAAGAATTAAGTTGGGGTGTGTGATCGACAATTTGGAGGGGTGACACTCCCCATTGTGGCATCTGGCAGAATATCTAACCTACTTTGCGCAATTTCTAGAACTTTTCCATCAGCAATCTTCCATGAATTAGTGGCGGATTCAGAGAGGGGGCATGCCCCCTCCTGAAGGAAAACTATTAATTTTTATAGTATTAGGCCTATTCCAACAATTTGTCTCAGAAAGAAAGCTTCGATTTTTTCCGGGTCAATCTAATTTACCTAAAAATATCAATTTTTGGAATACCGGTGTCGTAGTTCTTCGTAAAACTTAGAATTATAAGGGAAAATATGATAAAGTTATAGTTAAAAATTCACTTAGCGGGAAAATATTGAAAATAACTTTAGACTATTCCACCTATGTCCCTCCTCATGAAAATCCTGGATTCGCCACTGCCATGAATCTGAGTGTAGCCGACATTGAGATAAACAAGAAATATCAAAATTAGAACAAGTGGGAAGACAAAACAAACAAAGAAGATCTTTGGAGGAATTAGATTAGACTCTATTTTAATTCCTCCATGAGAAGATCCCACTCCCAATCCACAGAATACTAATTGTGATGAATCTGTGAAAGAACGTACCTTTCTGTCCAATGCCTGCCTGGTTCGCCAACGTATCGAAACCCATGAATAGTTGTACCCAAGAAGAATTCATTGGAGTGTTTTGTCCAGTTAATGGTCCATCTTTTCTTCTTCTTTGGTTTATCATAATGTTTGTCATATTTCACTGGTTGCAAGTCAATCACTTGATTTCTCCACATTTTACACTACCTAAAAGGAACTTCATTTCTTAGTCATGTGCTACGTATCGCTACCAAACGGTAACAGACATGAAGACGCTCTGGAGGAATTTCATATTAGCAATTGGTAAATGATGACGAGAGCATGTCGTGACTTGATTCAGAGATACGTATGTGCCTTGTCATGAATGGATACATACGCTTATATTATTTCATTTTAGTTATGGACTATGCAATTATTTCGATTAAGTTCGGAATCAATAACAAAGCTCGAATTGCATTGATGTTTAAGATAATGCATTTTTTTATTATTGATTTTTATCCATTAGCTGATTACATGCGTTTCATTTCATTTATTTTGTGAAGAAATCATATTCAACTTAACTATACATATTTTTATAAACTATCTTATCCCTCTCTCTAGCAGATGTTGATATGGTATAGGATTTTAAGAGTGAGGTATTTGGTTCAGTCGATGTTTTAGTTTGAAATATCAGTATATTAGATTTGTCCACATTCACAGTTAACTTCTTGCCTGAAACCAAACTAATAACCTGTTTACAGTAGTTTTTTTTAAGTATTCGCTTCTCTGAATTTCTAGTAATAAGTAGTCCATTAACGTCATCTGCAAATAGTATTTCAGCACTTGGTGCTATATTATCTAAATTATCATTTATGTAAACCGAGAATAAAAGAGGTCCCACAATTGAACCTTGTGGAGCACCTTTATTTACGCTTTGAATGGTAGAAAAAAATGCATCTCACTTTTTGTATGGTTTGTTAATTCCAATAATTGCAATCTATTATTTAGAAACGATTTCAACTATTCAAATGTCTTACCTCTAATCTCGCAGTTGTTTAATTAATTTGATAGAATATTATGATCTATTGTGTCAAACGCTTTGGTGAGATCCGCAAAAAAAGAAGAAAACAATAGCTTTCCGTCCTTCATTTAGTACCTCTATAAGAATCCTGACGAAAGTGAATATAGCAGTGTCAGTAGACTTATGAATGTGAAAGCCATGATGATGGATGGAGGTAAGATTATAGTGAACAACAAACTTCCTTAATCGCGTATGCATTGCTGATTCATATATTTTAGGAAATGTCTGAATAACCATGAAGATTACCTCGTCTATGCTTACTGAATTTTAGTTGGAAAATTTATTTATTATTCTTAATTTGATATGAAAGCCCGCTAGTAACGGTACTAACAAAATGCTCCGTGAACGGTACTAAGAAAAACGCAATTTTCATTGTGCTGCATTCTAAAATTCTCATTTGTCTTCGGTAGACTTACATTTAGGGCTGAAGGTGGTGCGTCATAACTGAATATTAAGGTCGACTTTTCATACACACGCTAGTCGCATGCTTTACTTGCGATTTGGCTGACAAACATACTGATGGAGCGGGAAAAAGTTTTAAATTTCTTTCTTCCATCATGGTTAGAATGTCAAAATATGTGCACATGAAAATCTTGGTAACTCGAGTGCAATTACTTTGGGAGATATCGATGATATAATAGTCAGATTCTTGTTTCTGGAGGGTGAAGAAAAAGTGTGGAAATATCCTTATATTTGTAAAATGCCAAACAAAATGGAAAGCAAATACATTGTAATGGATACAGGGTGGAAGGGGCTACCTGTTGGAGGGTATGTTCTTCACGGCCGCCATATTGAATATCGATTAGTTTTCTTAAATACGAAGGGGGTCATGTAATATGTCATTCTGAGCTAGAATTTTACGGTAAACACGTTTCTGAAGTCAGTTTTATAGTAAATGTATACATTTACGTACGTACTTATTTACTGGTAAAACTGAAAGTTTGGTTCATTTTAGATTAAATCATAAATCGACAAACGTTAACAATTTCTTTTTGTATCTGGTTTCAGACACTATTCAAGCTCTCCAGTATTTGCCAAGTACAGTTCACGATATCACGTGAATTTAGACACCAATCAAATTTCTAATGTAATGTTTCTCAAAGTGTTCATTAGGTGGTCAGCAAGCTATCTTAGGGCGCCTTTGCATGTACTCGCTGGCCCCGTTCTTTGCTTTCTATTTGGCATACTAGCCAATAGCGCAATCGAGTTGCGTTTCAATTAGCGACGTGACAAAATCGCAAGCAAAGAACGCATCTAGTGCGTACATGAAAAGACGCTCTAGAAATTAAAAAAAAACATGACGAGGCTACAAAAGATTTTGTTCTCTGGGAAAAAAAGCAGTGGAGTTGTAATTATGAGATTTGCATGATGTATTCTACCATGGCTTGTCAAATTATGTTTTGATTTGTTTTATTTTAGGTGCAAATGCGAACTTGGATTTATAAACAGTCGCTAATGGATAAAAAAAAAAAGCCACAAGAAGTAAAAATTTAACATGAAACTAACATAACAGAAAAGTAAGAAAATTAACTTCATATCTTACTTTTCTGTTCTAGCGTGGGAGTAATTTTATGAAAATTAGATTAAAAAATGCTTAAAACGATGAAACTTGGTATATATAGGTTGGCCAACCAAATAACATACTGAAAAGCCCAACATATCAAACTTGTGCTAAGGCCGCCATCTTGGAAAATGTCGGCCAAAATTCAGTATTTTTCAGTTTTCGCGGAAACTAAGCATCATATCGAAAAAAGTTTCAAATGAAGTTTGTTCTGCATAAAATTATTATTAGTTTTTGTAATTACCGTTTTTTCTATTTTATCAATCCTAAAGCCACGAAATGACATCAAACGAAAAATTCCTTTTTTTTTAAGCCAAAAATCTTTAGATCAGTTAAAAAAAATATTAAAAGCATGCGATTTGGTATACAGGGTGTCCAGAAAAGATCATAACAGACTTCGGGGTGTGATTGCTGATGTCGAAACAAAAAAAAAAAAAAGTTCCCATAAACATGGGTCGAGTTCTGCGTCGTTTAGGAAATACAGCGTTGCAAACTGGGAGCCGAAAAGTCGATCCCGAAAATGGGATAAACATAAAAATGAATGTCTCAATAAAGCAGAACAGATACATGAAATGAAAATATCGTTTATGGGAAGTATCTTCCAACAACGTGATGGATATCAGAAGTGAAAATGTTATGTCATCGCGTTGTCAATGTTGCCAACCTAGTATCAAGTTGAACATTTGCCACTACGTCGGTTTATGAAATTTGGTGCACGTCCTAGTAATGATAAACAACATACGTATGCAAAGAAGAAACTGCAGTATTGCAAACTATGGATAATACACGTGATGACATATCCCAGAAAATACAAATTCTAGCTCGACTATGATCCATAGTTGGTAACACTGCTTTGTATGCTGGACATATATTGTTGATCATCACGAGGGCATGCACGAAATTTTATAAACCGACGTAGTGCCATTTGCAAATGTTCAACGTGATACCAGGTTGGCAGCATTGACAACTCGGTGACATAACGTTTTCACTTCTGATATCCATCACGTTGTTGGAAGATACTTCCCACAAACGGTATTTTAATTTCATATACCGTTTCTGCTTTATTGCGATATTTTCATGCCATTGTCGGGTCGACTTTCGGGCTCCCAGTTGGCAACGCTGTATCTCCCAAACGACGCACAATTCGACCCATGTTTATGGAAAGTATTTTTCTTATTACGTTGTCAGCAATCACCCCCTCACCGAAGTTTGTTACTACCTTTTCTGAACACCCTGTATAGAAGTGCTTGACAACCGACGTAACATGAAAAGACTCCAAAAATCAAAGTTGTGCTAATGCCGTCATCTTGGAAAATGGCGGCAAATATTCACCCTTTTTTTTCCAGTTTTCATGAAAACTATGTATCACTTCAAAAGATGTTCTAAATTGGTTTGTTCAGCATAAAATTACAAATCTTTGTTGTTTAGAACATATTTTTTTATATCGAACCAGAAGCCACAAGATACCACAAAAGCTAAAGTGATTGTTATAAAATTTTATTTCCGTTTCAGAGTTTTTTCAAAAAGGAAGATAGAAATTAATGCCAACAACATACACAGCTCGCAAAAGTTTTCTTTAAGTGATTACACAACTTTCTGTGAAGAAATAACATAAATTATGACATGAGTTTACAAAATGTAGGCACTGGTAAATATTGTAAAATTACAATTAACCCTTACTAAGTTTTTTTTTTCGATATGACGCTAGTTTCCGCGACAATTGAAAATATTAATGTTGACTACCATTTTCCAAGATGGCGGCCATAACAGAACTTTGATTTTTGCAGACTTTTCATGTGTTATTATTTCGGTGGCCAAGAATTTTCTATATACCAAATCTCATGCTTTTAAGATATTTTTTTTTTAATCTGATCTAAATATTTTGGTTTCTGAAGAAAATAAAACCTTTTCATTTGATGTCATTTTGTGACTTTAGGATTGATCAAATTAAAAAAAAAACGGTAATTACAAAAAAAGAATCAAAATTGTATGCTGAATAAGCCTCATTTAAACTTATTTCAATATATTGCTTAGTTTCCACGAAAATTAAAAAAAAAAAAATGGTCGCCATTTTCGAGAATTTTGGCTATAGCACAAGTTTGATTTTGGGGGACTTTTGGTATGTTAATTGTATGGTCAAATACTGTATGTATACCAAGTTTCATACTTTTAAGAAATTTTAAAACTAATCACAAGATGTGGACTTAAAATGACTACACTAGACCCTATAATATTCCCTCGACATCGTTATATTGTGTAAATTTCTTTTTAAAAAAGTAATCCTGCAGTTAAATTCTATGAATCAGCTTACATAGTCTGTTCAAACTTAATTTAAAATACTTATTGGACTCAAATTTATTGTCTAACAGTAAAAGATAATACAGAGGCGGGCGGATATTAGTTGTCCATTTGCATCAAAACTGTTTATTGAAACGTATGTAGACAAATTGTCTATTTGGTGGTGCGTGGATTCAGAAAGATCGAAATATACATTTCAGTTTGGTACATTTGATCCATAGCATCAGTCATTAACTGCACACGATACGATAGATTATTGTAATTCCTTTGGCGAACCTCCAACTGCGAATCTTCGTGCCATTACCTTCTTTAAAGCATCGTTTATTACTGGAATTAACTTTATTACAATGTACTTTCACTTTACATCCAGTCCCTGATTAAATTAAAATTTTACTAATACTAATGTAAATTATAACATAAAAATATATATCATATTCCATTTTGATGGTTTAAAAAAAATCCAGTAAGAGCAATTTCCCTGATTCTCCCATGGGTGAGAAAATTGACAGATGTTCTCATTAGAACACACCAGTTTAAATATCAATCTTAGTTTTTATTCAAGTCTTCAAAAAATTTCTCATGCGGAAAGCAACGCGCGGCTGAGTTTCACGTTCTGTGCAATCGGTTCCATGACTTTCCTTGTCACAGAATCAGTGATGCCATCTTCGTTTTTTTTTTTTTTGCTTTGTTAAAAAGAACTTAAAACTTTATTTTGTATGGTCTATTCAAGTAACTTTTTTTACCTTGGCCCGTCACGATTATTCGTCACGTTCAAGTTAAAATCCACAATTACAAATATCCATGATCCCGCCGGGACCTTCGAACCCGGAACCTTCGAGTCGATGTGTTAGCGCCCTAGTCCGCACGGCTAGCAGGTCAACCTTTTGTTTGGTCTTGCAGTAAGTCTATTGCTATAATGTAAATATCCTATTCAGCGCACAATATATATTTGAACACTTCCGTTAGTTAGAGGGAAATTATTTCTCTACATACATAGTCCAGTAAAAGTAACAATGAACCTAGAACAACCCGTAACAGAATTTCTGACAGCGGTTTCTAGATGAAAAATGAGTGCTGAAAACGATGGAATAAAGTCTACCACTGTAACTTTATTCATCACTTCAACATGGTGGAAATTAACAAAATGACGGATTTGCACAGGCTATGTCTGTCTGTAATTTTGTTACCTCGTACAGCTTAAACTACTTGAGCGATTTTAATAAATGAGGTGTCGTTGGATTTGCCTTGATCCATATTGTGTCTTAGGTTATATAAAAAATCTAAAGACAGCATGATTTTACCAATACACTCCCAATGAATCATCAAATCATGAATTAAACACCTTGAATCGGACATCTTTCACCTTGTTTTATGAAATACAGCAGGGAAGGCAGTGCAATATAAGGACAACATCTATTAAAGAACTTAACCTAAACATTTCAACTCTAACTTAGAAACTGGGTAGACATGGGAGAAAAGAGAACAATGAAAATTCCCGGCTTTACTACCTTTTCCTCTCTACTGTTCTGAAAAAGGAGAGAGGCAACAGCCGAAATATGGTAACACGAAGCTTGAGGGGTTGGGGAACACACAAAATTGGAACATTTTCCAAAAGAAAATCAATTTTGAAAGCTGAAATGTTAGCAGTATTACCAGTAGCGTAGATAGGAATTTCTCAAGAGAGGGGATATATAGCAAACCATATCCTTGGCAATTATGCAACCAAGCACAACAAATTTCTAAAAATTTCGGGGCTTTCTTTTTCTATAATTTTAGAACAGCATAATTACAGTATTGTGCGGAAAAGTGTTAAATGCATGAATATGTTATATCCGTATAGTTTGCACAAATTTAGCCATAATTTGAAACATCAGGTGGGATCTTGTCAAGAACGAAGAGTTTCTCGGCCAAGATTTACTAATGCTTATACGCTCACTTTGACGACAGTTTTCTCTTGATGATTCACTCACAAATGGCAACTAAACTATATTGGAATACTGCGGATGATTTGTTTTACTAGTGGTCATATTCCATGTATTATTATTGATTCAGAACAAGACACGGAGTTTAACAAAATTATATCCTTACGGAAATGGAAAGGAAACAAAATAAATTGGCTTGAATTTAGATCTTTACTAGAATTATTTTTAAAAGAAATTAATCCAAATACTATTACATATGATATGTTCATTGATCAAATTAATTTAGCCTTAACTATGACAGATCAACTTACTCCCAAACAAATAAAGAAAAAAAACCTAATCCTATAATGGTGGAATGAAGAGTGTGAAGACGCTAAAACTTATTTTTAAAAAATTAAAAAATCAATCTAAAATTTACATCGCAAGATAATTGGATCTTATTTTTTAAGAAAAGTATAGCGGAATCAAAAAAAAATTACAGTCGAAACGAATTGCATGGCAAAAACATTGTGTTCAAATAAATCCGCAAACCAAAATTAAGAAAATGTGGGAACTTATTTGATACATACGAACTCCTATGGCTAACAAAATTATTTCATTAGATGAAATTTGGCAAAAAGAATTTATAAATAAACTTAACTCTCCGAATTTATCTAACATCAGTGTATTACCTGAAGAAATTCATTCTTGTTCGTCTCTTTCAAAACATGCTTCAGAATTTAGCACTCCCATTACTACTTTCGAATTATTTAATATAATCCAAACAGTTAGAAATACCCTATCTGCTGAAGATGGAATTTCTTATGGCATTATCAAACATTTGCCACTTACGTCCATATATATTTTAATCAATATCTTTAATGACATTTTTAACTCGGGTTGTATACCTAAAAGTTAGTCCAATCACATTAGTGTCCCTATAATTAAACCAAATAAAGATACCACTCTTATAGACTACTCTTATAAAGCTACCACTCTATAACTTTAATATCGTGTATGGCAAATTATTTGAAAAAGCTATTTGTCGTAGATTAGAATGGTATTTAGAGGCTGAAAACATTACCTAACAATATTATAGGATTTAGGAAGAATTATTCCGCTCAAACCGGGCTAAAAACTATCTCTCTTTTGATTCAAAAGGCTTTTTTAAAACAAAAATCTGTGTATTCTATTTTTTTTTTTTTTTAGATATTTCCAATGCATATAATGAAACTAATATAACAATTTTATTACTAATACTACAATTGAAAATTCCATATCAATTTCTGAAATTATTATGGAATATATAAAAACGAAGAAAATTAAAAATACTATATCAAAATTAATTTAGTAAAGAAATAGAAATCAATAACGACCTTCCACAAGGAAGTGTATTATCTCCAATATTATTTTCCATTTATGTATCATATTTAACCAGATTAAACATCTCTCCAGGAGAATTAATCATATATGCGGATGATGTTGCATATGTATATTATCCTGAAGTACATAATATCCTTGATTTCAGAAAACTTTAAAATCATATAAAAATATTATTCAGTCCTTCAATAATCTGAAACTTACTATATTTCAATCCAAATCTAAAATAATTATTTTTACCAAAAATAATATACAGTTAAACCTCAAGTTCAACAGATTAACTAATTTACCTGTCACTGACCAATGTCTTGGTGTCTGGTTTACCGAAAAACTTAATTCGAATGTAGACTTAGACTATATACAAAAGAAAACTGATAAATCATTCAACTTATTTAGAGCAATTGCCACCACAAACTATGATCTTATTATTCAAAAAAATGTTTCACAGCTGTCTTGATTATATCTTCTTAGCATGCAACAATTTAACAGAAAAACAATTAGAAAACCTGGACATGTTACAAGGAAAGCTACTAAGGAGATGCCTAGGCGTAATGAATAGCTTCCTAGTCTTTTTATTTATTCTGAATCGGGAATCATGCCCCTTAGATTTCGGAAAGATTATATCATTATCAAAAATATTTTAAAAGACGAATCAAAATTTGATCACATTTCTCATAAACATACTCAACAAATTTTAGATCATTTTAGGCATCGGAAAGCTAATAGAAATAATTATAAAAACTACTGGCATAAAACGTATCCAGCATATCAGAATGAAATAGATGAAATAATAACTAGTCTTTAACTCCCTTTATTTTCTCTTCCATTCTCAACTTCCCCACGTATAGGTATATCCATTAGAAATATATAATCATGTGAGTTATTATTACGATAACTGGAAAGGCCATTATCATATTTATACGGATACTTCCAAACAATCTACTGGTATATGAGTAGCTAATTATGACTCAATAAATAGATACCATGACAGCAAACGTCTTCCCAACAATTTTACTATCTTTACAGCAGAAATATTCTAAATCTCCTTAGCACTAAAATATAGTTCTAGATTAAAGAAAAAGAAAATTCTAATAGTCAATGATTCACAAGCAGCTATATTAGCCCTACCAATGAAAAGAATTTATTCAAATCATCCCCATATATAATTAATACGAATATAATACACTCATTAAATCAGGTAAAATCATTCATATTACTTGGATTCCAGGTCACTCATATTGCATTTATAATTCTATTGTTGATAAATACCCTCCAGAGGCAGTGAATAAGACTGAAATATACAACATACGAGTGCATTGGGAGGATTTAATATATATAATAATAATAAATCACAGCCATATTCAATCCACTAGTGGATGAGGCCTCTCCCCGAAGGGAGGAGTTGGTCTACTACTCCCACGCTGACCAGACGGGTTGGGAGAGGAGAGCCGAAGGTCTCACTGTGATCGCCACTGTATTTTATTCACAGCAGCTCCCCAATTGTCCTCACGATGCTGGGTCAACACCGAAATTTTGAGCCCCCACCGGGAATCGAACCCGGGACCTCTTGTCCTCAGCATCGTGAGGACAATTGGGGAGCTGCTGTGAATAAAAGACAGTGGCGATCACAGTGAGAACTTCGGCTCTCCTCTCCCAACCCGTCTGGTCAGCGTGGGAG
>JAGDQP010006007.1:31760-74825 GCA_022664845.1 Lepisma saccharinum
AAAAAACAACTCCCATCTAATAAAAATAATTCATTTGTACGTTAACGGTTTACAATATGTGACAAATCAAACTTAAGACAAACTTGCAGCAAACATTGATGCGCAAAGTTTGTAATTCCAATTTTGCTATAACATTTAATCAAACTTTATGCGATAAGTTTAACACTGCAAGGGAAAACAAGGCTAGTACAAACTTGGCGTAAACTTGGGTGCTATCTGAGATTAACCCTGTCTAGGAAACATAATTAACTGGGAATTGCGGCGTTGTATTTTCGTGGAGTAACCTCTCTGACCCTGGTCACTACTACTAAAAAAAAAAAATGTTCAAACGAAAGGAAATAATTAAAAACTCTGCCTTGTCCTCCGGGTTACCGGATCAAAATGGGATCATGGGGTCAGAAGTCTAGACCCGGTCCAAAACTTGACCCGAATGACCAGATTTACCCGGTGACTCGTTTCAGCTCTGCTACTGTCAGACCTCTTTCTGCTCTTCTTTTTGTTTTCCAGTTCTTGTTGTCGGCAACTTTCAGGTCGCTTTTCTTAGAACCAATTGAAGGGTATAGGGGAGAACCAAGCAGGGTCCAAAATAAAAACTTTTAAGGAAATCGAAAATATACATCAGAACATTTCTTATTTTCCCCTTACTCGGTTTCCAAAACATTTTTTTTTTTTTTTTTCGTTTTACGATTTGCTATGTGTAAGATACCTATGAAAGAAATGGAATGGCATTATAATCTCAATTTCACACATTTTGGAACGTGTTGGTATTGTCCCTGTACCCTACAATTTGAATTTAATTAATTTTGTTCATGGGTTTTAGATATCTTTGGCTCAGGCCATGTACCTTTCAAGTCGTAGAACTGCACGTTTCTATAATCATTTCCAGCGATGCTTTTTCGCACGCACTTATCAGTTCCTCCAGCATACTTTGTGGTACCCTGGTCGGCTGGAGGATTCACGGTGGTTTCCAGCCTATAACAGGACATATTCACCAATTGTCCAGTAGACATCCCCAAAAATATCCTGCAGGTATCCCTCGGACATAGAGGGGATGTGCAATGCAAGCCCCTGGATATTCTATAAACGTCCTGTTTGAATTCCCATATGTGTTTCAATTATCTCCTGCGAGCATCCCATGGGAATCCATTTTCGGGACCAAGGCGGACATTCGAACGTTCCAGGGAAGACCCATAGGATCAACGGGATGTTCCTTGGACATCCGAATGTCCCGCAGGATGTCCTTTGACCGTGAGACGTTCTCGTGTCATCTGAGAATATACCAAAACCTGAAGAAGATACAACTTGAGAATTAAAATATAGTTTTCACTGCTTCATCGCCTTATATCTGAATTGAAAGAAAGATTTACAAGTAACAGTAGTATATTAATTAAAAGTAGTAAGTTGTTTGACTGCATAGAGTGAAACTTTCCTTAAATATGAAACGCTGCAACCTTTCGGTCGTTACTGCAGTTGTCACTTAGATAGTCTGGAAACAGAAATGATAGTCGTACCAAAAGTCATCAGCCGCTATGAGGCAGAAAATAGTGTAAATATAAATGGTCTTGAACAGCTTCTTTCTATGGTGGAAAATTTCAAAAAGTTGCTTTTTGCGATCGGCATAAACGCCTCAGTCATCATCGGTGTCGGTATTAAAATAATATTACTATTATTATTATTGATTGTTTTCTTATTAATATAAAAGTAAGCAAGAAAGTTCTGTCGCTTTTTCACCCACCACCTTCGAACATCGGTATGTCACCTAAGACGTACCTGGAAGATCAAAAATAGTCCCCATCAGCATCGACGACCTTCTGCCAACGTTCTGGAAGGCCATGGATTCCATCGCGGTAGAACTTGGTGGGCCGTGAAGCGAAGAATGTATCAAGTGCATTTTGCACCTCTACTAGGGACTTGAACTGGCGTCCTCTAAGGTGAAATCGGTCGGTGCAATGTCCGGGGAGTATGACGGATGCAATAGTGTTTCCCATCCAAGGCGTAGAATGGTGTCCCTGGTCATCCTAGCCACGTGGGGCTTAGCGTTGTCCTGTAACAGGACCCTTTGCGATTCAGAAGTGCTGGCTCCAGAGTCTTGAGTTTTTCTTGAACACGGCTCAACTGCTGACAGTACACAGTTGCATTGATGCTCTGACCAGCTGGTAGCAGTTCCTGATGCACGATGCCGCGAGAAGTCCACCAAACACACAGGAGGACCTTCTTCTTGTGCAGTGCTGGTTTCGGCTGTTTTGGAACCGGTTCATGGGATGCTAACCAATGATGATGGCGCCGTGGAGCTTCCTACAGGACCCACTTCTCATCACATGTCAACACCCTGTCCAGAAATGATTCCTTCCTCAGACGAGACAGCAAAGAAACACAGGTGTCTGCTCGCGTTGCCTTCTGGCCCGGAGTCAAATCATGTGGGACCCATCGACCCAACTTGTAGTGCTTCCCAAGTTGATGGAGGTGCTGCCGAATGGTTTCTCCACTCACACTGAATTGTAGTCCCAGTTCCTCACATGTCTGGCCACTGTTCGCCTCAATTGCTGCCTGAAGATCTTCATTTGGTATCTGTGTTGGTCCTCCTGCACTTGGCGCGTCTTTGAGTGTTACGTCACCGTCCTTAAACTTGGTAAACCACCGCTGCACTGTCCGCGTAGTCACGACACCCCTCACCAAAGGCCTGGCATATCTTCCGCCCCGCTGCAGGTGCGTTTGACCCGAGTTTGAACTCGTACAGCATACACGCTCTTATGACGCTCTGTAGAGGTCCCATGTTCACTCAGTCCTTCTGTACGCTCACGGTGTAACTGAACTGCCACAACCAGGTAGTATGTTGGCTATACCCACACCAACAACTGAACTTCGCCTGATCTCCATTCGCATTCAACTCACGGTGTGAGGACCAATTGAACACAGACCTCCACAAAAAGCGACAAAACTTTCTTGGTTCCCTTTATAATAACAATGCAGTGCTCGAAGTGGGAAAGGTAATGGAACGGTTGGAGAAGTGGGCTAGAAAAGGTAAGAAGAGTACGCTTGCATCTAGTCAGCGATTGCCTGTTGTAAAGGCAATGAGCTCCCATTAATAAAAAGGTAGGGTACGCCAAATCCAAAACGGAAAAGGTATACCCCCTCCCACTTCAAGCACTGTAACAATGATAAATTACACAAGCTGTAAATCCTGGTTCAGCATAATTCCATGACAAATAACATTGGATTCGTGACTAGCATCTTTCTCACACAGTACACACGACTCACTCGAGAATGAGATGGCAACGCTGAGTTCCTGCTTGAGGAGGCGGCTTGTCTGTTTTTTTTCCCTTCCTTTCTTTTTTGTTGCCTTGCTTCTTCCTCAGTTTCGCTTCGACAATTTGGTAACTTTTGAAGTGGTAAGTGTGTTTATAAAATCCTTCAAGCTTGTTTTAATGAAATAGATAATACATGTAGTATAGTACCTATCCGAAACGTCATCGTGAGGTAAGCGATGATCAGGTAAGAGAGGGAAGTTTAATTCGCATGTTTTTTTTCTTGTTGGTTTCTATCATCCATATCCTTATTCCTTATCAAGATTGCGCGGATGTCTGGTAAGGTGTAGTCTAGTTGTTTGTGTAATTGTCCGTAGTATTTTACTACTAATGGTTTTGAATATTGTGCATCCAATGTTGATGGAGCAGAGAAGTAGTAAGACAATTATGTACGTACGTAAATATTGTATTGGAAGAGATCGGTAAGGATATGGTTTTCTATCTTCCTGTCAATATCTGTCGATACCGTATATAGTTGTTCAGGGATGTAAATTGTAATAGTGATTGTTCGTTTACAGATAAATTGGCGTGCACAATTGCACATAGTACTTCATGTTGCACAAAATCGGAAAATTGACGAGATAAAGTAACTCGGCTAATACAGGAGGGTGTTTTTAAATAGGCTCCTATGCGTTACGACTGCTTTCCAAAACGCGTAATGTGGGTAAAATAATGAATGTTTGATAATTCTGTATGTTAGCTACTGTTGTTATATGGCGTTGAATATAGTACAAAGGTTACTCTCCTTCGGATACGTAGAATACAAAATGTAGCTAATGCAAAATCAAGGGTGATAAGTGCAAGGCGAACACCCTCCTTTTACATCATATTCTTGCATTTGTATCACCCATTAATTTTGCATTCTACGCATCCTAAAGAAATAAAATAGTAATAATGCGGATTAGCTAGCTACTTCTGTTACATGGCGTTGAATACACTTCAAATTGTTACTTTCCTTATTTCGGGTGCGCGGAAGGCAGTATGGGATGCTAAGTCAAGCGGTGGTAAGAGTGCAGTGTCATAATATTAAAGGGTGTATGTATTCTTGCACGCATCCCTTGATTTTACATCACATCTACATTCTGTGCATGGAAAAAAAATGAAAATTAAAACATTTTAAGTGAATCTAACGCCATTTAACAAGTAGCCAATGTCGAGAATTACTCTGAAGGGAAAAAGGCGGTGAATCTGTTGGCAACCGCTATCCGCATGATGAGTGTATTTATGGCAATAATTACCGGTATCCAAGTGGTATGTGCAAGGTGGAAATTGATTTTGCAGGAAATAACATTCTGGCCTGATTTGAATATTCGATTTCCGTGTGAGAAAGAATTGTAAATTAGTGCTGATGCAAGAAAAGATAGTGGGACTAATTTCAGTAAGTTATAACGGCAAGATTCTAAATATGTTTAAGAAAGTTCCTCTCTCCCTTTGCATGAAGTGTAGTAACATTTTCGGTAATGCAAATGTTAATTTAGGAATTCTTGATGAATAAGTGTGCATTTCAATGCTTCTGTGGCAGTACTTATGATATTTAATCAAAGCTGATGCGCAAACTAGTTTCAGCTGACCTAACCTGAAGTTTTGTCGTATTTCTGCATAGTTTATCTGATACTAAAAATTATTTATGTATGCGTTTCTGTGTAATACAAGGGTTGATTTCGAGAGAATAGACTGGAATTACGTAGTAGGGAAATTTTGTTGTACTTGAAAGAATGATTATAATTTGAATACTTAATAAAATTTCTAAAATTTAAGGTGTTCATCGTACCTTCCTGAGTGCTTAATTAAAGCACACCGTTTATAGAAAAATGTTGATTTTTCAGAATATTTCGGGGTAACTAGAAATCAGTAACTGTTAAACCACTGTATTGTATGTATATTGTGTATGATTTAGTCATTGTAGATAAAGTAATTCACGGCTGAGGAAGCTCCAGCGAGTGGGGTGAAATATTCTGAAAAATCAATATTTTTCTGTAAATGATGTGTTTTAAATTAAGTGTTTAGAAGTATAACTTGAATGTTTTTCTAATTTAGTCATGATCATGTTCATTACTTTTTTTTTCTTTGGTGTGAATTATTTTTAGTACATTATTATCGTACAGGTACAGAAGAAGTGTGTTATTATTCCGCCGAACCGATCCAATTATCTTCTGTTTATTTTCGTATAAATGCCATTATTTAATGTTCTTTGTAATAATGTACAAGTTGTGTTCTCGTAGTAGTCTGGGAATTGGCCTTCGACTTCGTCCTTTGATATTAAGGTATATTGCGTGAGTATGTGTTTTATTTTGCCCCTGAAGGAAGAGCACAAATGCTTTTATTATTTCCTTTCGCGTACTAGTAATTTCCCTGTCTATCTGCTTTACAGCGTGGTGTTATTTTCGTTCTGATGTGGTTAATTACATGGTAAACGAATTTTCAATGAAACTTAATAAACGCGCCACGCGTGCGTACGAGCCGCGGAGCGTATGCTCTTGGCCAGCCAGCGGTAGCATTTTGCGCTGATGATCGCGACTCTATCGTGATTGTTTACCAAAATCCATTTGTGTAACAGTAAATACTTTCACCCGCAGCCTCTGGGAAGGAGCCTTCGTTCATTCGTGGCTTAAGAGCAAAAGTAAATCCCGGCCGTGCCTTGTGTAGCATTTTTAGCAGCCTCCTTTATCTGGGCGTTACTATTTTTCACTACTTGTTTTAGTTTACGACAGCCCATATGGCACATTGGGCTGCGGTTTTCCTTCACATGGTCAGCGCAAGTATTCCTCATCACCGTTTGCGAGACCGAGGTCCTCTACTTCTTACTTCAGGTACTTTCTCTATTGCCATCACAATGCTTGGCGAACAGCAATTGGGAGCCCCTGCCGGAGATCATACCCGGGTCCGCTTGCACTGAAAGCAACCATTCCACTAAGCAAGAGCTCATTCCGAGAGATATAATCATCATATTCAGCCGTTTTCCATTCACTGCTGGATGAAGGCCTCCCCCTTTTTTTCCACATATCTTGGTTTGCTGCTATCCTCATCCATGTATCCTCTACCCACCCATTTGGACGTCTTCTCGGTCGTTTGTTTTCTCTGGGAATCCAATGAGAACATTTGTAATTTATCTACCATCTGTTTGTCTAGCTATGTGACCGGCACTTCACCACTTCATCTTCTTCGCAGTCTTGATTACATCTACCTTTGTTTGTGAGCGAATACATTAATTTGTCTTCTAGTTATTCTTAGCATGCATATCTCCATTGAACTTCTTATGGCCGGGAACAACGGAGAAACTTTCGATTACATTTTTTAATTAACTGATTTTGTTTTGCGATTAGTGTTTCTAATACTTCTTTTTCTCTCTTTTAACAGGTGATTTCAAGATGACTGGAATGTTGGCTCTTTTTCTGGTGACGGGATTGTTCCTTTGTTCTGCCGGCAAAGAAAATGAGAACAAAGATCACAAAAATATTTTAGTTTTCGGGGGCAACGGATTTATTGGGTCTCACGTGGTGTCCCATCTAATAGAGAAATACAAAACATACAATATAACATTAGTAAGTCGAGGAAATTGGAAATTTGATGCAGAAACTGTAATCAAACCATATGTGACGCATTTTTCGTGCGACCGATATGCTGGAGTCCAGATTCTCTTTTCGAGCAACGGTTTAGCCGAGTGTTCAGATTTTATGACGTATCTCTCAGCTATGAAGTTTTTTGATTACGTGGTCGATTTCAGTGCGTACGAGCCTCAAGTCATTAAAGATGCTCTGGAAGTGTTGAAAGGGAAAATAGGGGTGTATATTTACATTAGCACAGACTCTGTTTACGAAGTGAGTGGCGTCAATTTTACAGCTCCGAGCAAAGAATTTCATTCCGTACGGCCAGTGGATCCAGAGGAAGCCCATGTATTGGCTGAGAAAGACTCATACGGCGATCAAAAACTTGCCAGTGAGGAAGTTCTTTATGAGCAACATAAAAATGGCGGCGTACCGTATGTGATACTTCGTCTTCCTGACGTAATGGGGCCAAGAGATAGTACCAACAGATGGTGGTTCTACATTTTATGGGTCAAGTTTTATCACCTAATTGGTGTACCAATTTATGTTCCCCCAAAAGTTGCTGAGCTGAGAACGAGTTACGTGTATGTCAAAGATGTAGCGCAAGCCGTCGATAAAATCATCCAAAAAGGCAGCGCGGTTCATAATGAAGTATTCAACATTGCTTTTGATCGAGACTGTACACTTTCAAACACGTTACTTGAGATTAGCAAATTGCTTGGTGTAAAAAATGTGCTAGCAAATTACGATGAATCCGAGGACGCTTTTGTTTATTTCCCGTCAGTGTACAAAGGTACAGTTGATATTCATAAGGCGAGAGAAGAACTCAACTTTGAACCAACGGACTGGGAAAAAGCTCTGGAGGAAACCGTCCGATTTTACGAAGAGAGTTACAACAAGTTTCCAGCTGAAAGGAACATGATCATTGATGATCTGCTGTCCCGGGTTGTTCCATCGGAGAAAAAAAGGAATTTTCTAATGGCCGTGGAGCAGAAGCTGAATGGTATTGAGCCACCAGGTACGTAGATTTTGTTTCGGCGCATCAAATGTTTATTGGTTTTTAATTTGAACTTCTTTGAGGCATTTATGGGTTTGGCCGGGGTTGATAGGAAAAAGGATGGGGGAAGAAACCGACAACGGCTGAGTTGAAGACTGTTGAGAGAAGTTGCGTTTCTCATATATCAGACTTATATATGGCATAAGTCTGATATATGAGAAATGTCATATATCAGACTTATGCCATATATGCCGTCCAGCCCGTAAACTCTAAATTATAATAATTACTTAAGGTTAGTTAAAAGCAGCGATCTGTAAAACTAGATACTAGCACTATCTCCGTACGTATTTATTGTATTTTTATGGTTCCACGCACGGTTTAAAAAAATCATGTTGATTTTTTTTATTCGATTATTTTATTGAAGTGAACATTTTTGATTGAAATAACTTGCGACATTGAAAAAAACACTAGGCTAGTTTTTCGTTTTCAAATATCTTAACCAGTAAAAACTAAAGCAAAATTCACAACTATGTGGTGTTCGCTACGGAAGAGAGCCATGAAAAATAGGCAATTACAACAACTTGTATTAATTTTGAAAAGGAATGAGGATATGACATTACTTACTTGTGGTATATTTGAGAAAGGATAGTTAGCTTGTAGGGAACTTCTACGTTACTTTCGTCGATACGCGATGAACGAAGTGGTTTCAGAGGAATATACACACCGTAATTAAGTTCGAGAAAGAAACAGTTTACGTTTCTACGTATCAGCTGACGTACCTTCTTAGAATGTGAATTGGGTTCCTCTGTCCTCTTCTAAAATTTCGCGTGTAATATGAAATGAACCAGTGAAATAGTTTGTTAAAATCCTAGGTCGATCACTTTGTTTTTGGTTTACATCATTACATAAGGACTAAAAGGTAAATTTCAAGCTTACATATTGTTCAAACCACAGAATGAATAAAAGTACTGCACTTTATTCCTGCTTATAATAATAATAATAAACTGATTTAAATCGATAAACCTTGGTTGCACGAAATTGCAAGCCTGTTCGTACAAATTAAATCCTAGAGAGTTCAAACCATTTCAAGAGTTCTACCCGTCCCACTTCCTTTTGTTCGTTATTGAAAGAGCTTCAGACGTTTAGGTTTGGTCATTGACTACAAAAATCAAGCTCTTTCAACAATGACCAAAAAAGAAAAAATCGGCATAGATGGAACTATTGAAATGACTTATATACTCTTTACTTATTCTTCCCCTTTTCAAGGCCAGTCACTATATATATTATATGACCTTGAAAATTAGTGATGCACAATAATGCATGTTTCTGTGAACTCTAAATTATTTTAGAATGTAAAGATCTTTTTTTTACTTATCTCATAACTACAACTATTAACTGGGCCATAATACTTTACCCTTACCTCTGTTTGAAGACTTCTAACCTCACCTGCATGGAAGACTAAAAACTTATGTGCTATATTCTCTACATGTAGTAGGTACAAAGGCGTGAATTGTTCATCAGCTGATCGTTGGTCGCCGTCAATTACGGGTCTAGTTACCATCAACCAGAAAAGAAAGAAAGAAATTTCTTTGAAAGTTTTGAACTTTCTAGGCTTGAATCTGAAGAAACAGCATTCCAAATTCGTGCAACGAAAGACAAAACAAAACACGATATATAGATAGGTAGTGCTGTCATCTAGCATTAGAGATTCTTGCTTTACAATAACCTTAAGACTCCTTTTATGCAAACGCGCTTTACGCAAGAACGAAGGCTTTTACGCTAGTCGTTTATTTATATAAACATTGAGCTTGTTCTTTTTTTGTCACGGGAAAATCGGGGTGAAGAAAGAAATGAAGAATAAAGTATATAGGTAGTGTTGCCAGTGCGTTTTAAGCATGCGGTATCAAGTCTCTGAAACGCCTAACAACACTGTCTTCTTCGCATGAAAAATTTTTCATCAGTATTTTATAAACATTCCCTTTGTTTTGCTTCTCGCGTTCTCTAAAACACAGACGCATGTCTTTGAGTACACGACAGCAGATTTACGTCAACGCAGTTGCATAAAATAGGCTCATTTGGTCCTGTTGTCGTAGAGAACGCACTGCGCTTCTCTCTCATTACGCGAGTAAGAACGCGGTTGAATAAAATAAGTCTTAAAGTGTACATTTTAGTAGTACTTACGAATGGAATGTGTATTTTAGGGTTCATCAATGTTGTTTTTATTTTTCAGTTGATTCTTTGGCGAAAGAGGAGCTGTAGAAGGAGTGTGTAATCATCAAAAGAAATCGGATAATTTTCTCAAGTCATTATTGGAGAGGTCACAAAATGCTTCTATTGGGTAAGTGAATAATTTTTTATGTTTCTGCTATTCAAAGGAAATTTTATTTTAGTAGCTTCTTATCATTCACAGTTTGTCGTGTTAAATTACGATATAGTGGAAGAGTTTCAATAAGGTGTTCATGGAAGGCATTAAGTGACGGCGTGTGCGTTTCCTTCTTCGTCTATTTTAAATGTGATGAGAACAAAGACTTTATGGCTCACGGTGGCTCAGTTGTAGAGCGCTCACCTCTGGAGCTTGGGGTCCTCGGTTCGATTGGGCTTACTGGGGGACAAACACCGTGTACGTCGGTTTTCTCGTTATTCTCCCTTTTCCTCCCACTTTCTTCATTCCACCAATTTTCCCGTCATCCAACCGTTCTGAGCCAAAAGTTGCCTAAAGGCCTTAAAAATTAAATTGAAATTCAAAACCATGCCATTGTATCCAGTTTGCGAATACCGGATAGTGCTAGCTATCTTTATGTTAAAAGGGTTGTGTGTATGGGGAGATAATCGTAATGATAATTGAAACCTGGTCAAGTGGGACCTCGATAACTGGAAAACCTCTCTATATTACTGAGACTACTTTTTTCTTACCGACTCCCCCCAAAAAAAACTGTTAGTGAGACTGATAAACCTCTTTATTTGAGATTACAATTTTTCAGTAATTATCTATGACTGGGACAGCTAGATGTTGCCTGTATAACTGAGACAATTAGGCTTATTGAATAAATAAATAAATCAGTTAATTAATAAACCTCTATAACTAATACCTCCAGGACTAATTGCTTCCATAATTAAGACAACGCCATTTTGAGACAAATGAAAACAATGCAGATTTTGACAGGTCGTCATGTGTTTGTGTAAATAGGACTGGTGGCCTAATCTCTTCCCCCGCCCTTAGTTTTGAATATCTTTTATGTACGCGGATGGTTTATTGCGGATTGTGATAATCATACGAAAATTTGTATTTTAAATGCCGAAGCGAAAACTGAATTCTTTATTAAAGTTATTGTCTGCTTATGATAGTGGAAAGTCAAGTAAATGGGATAAACTGGGTGAATGGAATACTTCTTTAACTGATAACAAATGACTGGCGTCTTTAGATTCCAGTTATCCAAGATGTGTAGATCAAATTAAAAATAGCTCTGTTGATTGGCTGGGAATCCAACCTAGATCTACTTGGCGGACGGTTTCTGTGACGACCAATTCCGTGCATAAGGTAGTTTTCTCAGACTGAAGTGAACAAATTGTTTTTCTGTTTGTGTTGAAAGTCTGGCACTTGTTCATTGTATGGAGAATTTATATTCACTGTTTTATTCTGCGAAGTTGTGTAGTACGAATTACTGTATTTAAGCAAGTCTAAGACCAGCTTAAATCCAGGATGCATCCCTGATGTTCGTTAGTGAAAACAAACCAAAAAGTGCCACATTAATGTTTAAAAGTGAGAAAACAGAATAAAAAGAAACTGACTACCTGGGAAGCACTCTTAATTGTACCTAGGTAATGACTTTTGTACGCAGGCACTTTATTTTTACACTTTATACACACCATCGCATGCATTTACTAAATCAATAATTGTGTCTGTACTGCGGATGTACAGCGTGATACAGTATCTATATACTCACAACTTCCACTTTACGTATCTTGCGCACACACGCGTGCAAAGACTTGATCGGCACTTTTTACTTACAAGGGAAGTCGGGGGAGTGGTAGGCGGGGATCTGCATGTGTTATATATCGTTGGAAAGGTCACACCGAGTACACGTTACATGTGAAATATCTCGCTTGAATGGGGCGTGGCGACCATTTGAAGATCCGAACAATGCACGCCCCGAAACAGCATAAAACGTAAACAAAATAGGAAGTTGTGTTTTAATGTGTATGAGACTTGATATATATAGATTTAAAGGGTGGCTGAGTACGAATCCGACATCGCATTCAAAGTGGCGGACACAAATTACACACACACACAAAAAAAAACAAGCTATGGATCTGAAATTGGGTAATCTTTAGTAATGATAAAAACAGCAAGCCAAATACTTTCTTTGAAATTAATTAGTTTTAACCTACAAAATCCTAGTTAAATTAATAAGGTCCTCGCGACCCGCTTGCACCTATGCCGCGACCCCCAGGTTGGGAAACCATGCTTTAGAAGACACGTCGCTTATGCCTTAAAAAGTTCTTCACTATTATCAACCCGGGTGGCTGAATCGGCAGAATGTGGGCTCACGAGCGACAGGTCGCAGGTTTGACTCTCGTTGGGTGCAAAGTTTTTATCGATCTTTTTTAACCAGAATGATTATTTCATAGTGTTGTAGTACAAAAGAATGAAAATGAGGGTAAAGTATAAGTAAAATGTTATGTTCTTCCAAAGACAATCATGGATTCTGTACGAGTAAATGTAATTCACGAAAGAAGTTGAGTATGGCTGGGTTTTGACGTGACAATAAGAAGAGCAATCCCGTAATCCAAAAGATAGGCTAATGATCGCAACTGAGTGTTCTTATACAAAATCCTCATTCATTTGTTGTGCGAATGTAGAAATATATCTTGCTTTCCATGTTTCTACGGGAATTATTTTGATTTCTGTGTAAAAATAACGTTTCGACAGCATGCGTTGTCCATATTGTTCTGGTGCATTTTTTTTTTCTGGTAATTTTCACTAAAATATTTCATATCTTTCTTCATATTTAATTTTTCGTGGCACACATGTATGTACGAATATCTATAAAAATATATATATGAGAAATGATTTTAGAAACTAGCCAAATTTCGTGAAACACTCTTTTCCACACAAAATTGTTAACGTTTCAACACGATCATCTTTGAAATAACAAAATGTTTGTTATATTTTTCCTTCATTTTTTTTTTCCACAACGCATCAAATACTCACTTTGGTAATGAAAAGAAAGATCGATAAAAAATTTTACACCTCAACGAGACTCGAACCTGCGACCTCTCGCTCGTGAGCTCCACTCTTCCGCTTCAGCTACACTGACTGCTTGATGTTGACGAAGAATATTTTAATGCATAAGAGAAATGTCTATAAGGTGTTACGTAAACTTTGAGCCATATTATCTCACAACAAGCCGAATAGTGCGCCCTGGTACTTTTGTATATTAATACCTGAAGAGTAAATTACTACCACACGAAATCTGATCAGAAACAAAAAATCCCAGATGCTGTGGCCCCCTCCTTTTTTTAAGATTCACTTTGATTTTGTTAAAGAAAAAAAGACTGAATCGCGTGTATACGGTAATTCAGGGGTTGGGGGTGCTTTAAGGACTTAATAATAAAAACATTTTTCTACGCACGAAAGACCAGTATTATGAAAAGCAGTAACGCACCTATTTAAATAATCCTATACTGTCCTCGTTAGCAACGGAGAAACTTATTCGCTAAGCACTTTTTAACTTCCTCTGGAAGGCATCTTCAGGGGAACAACGATTATTTTATGGAAATGATTTTCTGTATTTCTACGTTTGTTTAAAAATGGAAATAAAGGAAAGTGAGAAGAGTACAGTTATTGTAAAAGATAGGTATTTGTGTAAGGTTTTTGAACTTCATCTTTACTTTACGCCTTTCGGAAACTTGATTTTATGTGGTTTACAGATATTGCCAGGTCATGTGGCTCGAACTAAACTTACAGTATATATATATAGAATATTACTGAACTTGCTTTGTTAAATGTGCGTAAATAGTACTAGGTACCAACATTCATAATTTACACAGTTCACGTTAACAATGACGATTGAATACGCTTTGACAGTGACAGTGACAGTGACAGTGAATACAGAAACTTGTAACGACCATCGACAAGTATTTGAATTTAGGAGATCATATTTAAAATAGTGCAAGTCCTATTTTTAAGTTGTACACTGAAACTTCCGAATAGTGGACACATTTCGAACCTAAAAATCTGTCCGCTATTTAGAAATAGAGACTGCAATTTCCCGTAAACGGCCATAAGTTGAACTAAGAAAATGATGTACAAACTGAATTAACGTACTTTGTTTTGTTACTCATTTGCTCTTGTGACCACGTTTTGTTACTGTTGTGTGTGTTGATTGTTATTATTGTCATGCATCCTTATAACCCGCGACTACTCCAAGCGATCTTCAAAAAAAAGGGGGAGGGTAAGTTTTCATTTATCTTCGCTAGTCCTCGATAAGACGACATTGAAAATACTTGAACCAGAAACCCGTATAGGCGACCACCACATGCTGGTTTTGTCAGTTTCGCCTTGAAAGGGAGCATTATCGAGGTATCCGTTATTAAGAGAGTCCGCTATTGAGAGAGTTTCCGTCCATAAGATTCAATGTTACTCTGCCGGGGATTTTAAAACTGTCCGCTATTCATAGGTGTCCGTTATGGGAAGTTTCACTGTAATTCTTTAACTGTGCTGATCTTTTGTTAACCAAACGGAAGTTACATTCCTGATAATCTTCGTGTTGATATTGCCGTGGAAATTTGTGAATACTCAACTAAAAAAACTGGAGATGTCAACGAGTTCCTGCTGGTCAAATAAGTAGGAACCTTAGTCAGATGCTAGCTAAACATAAGAAACTGTTTTCTTTGCTTCCGTGCATAGTTCATTTACTGAATGAAACAAGTGAGGCAGAGCCTAGTCAGGGGACTGTGCATTGTATGTTAGCGCCAAGCTTCAGCAACGAGACCTTTCTAACGACGCCTCAAACACCTTCCTAGCCCTAGTTGTTCCTCCTCGTATCTCGGAATCTATCGTACGATCTGATCATTTATACGGGTTTGAACTAGACTCTCCGAGACCATTCCAACGACACCTCATTGATCTTCCTAATCTTATTACTTTCTGAGTAGAAAATTGTGCCCTGCAATCTGGACGAATGATAACGTGTTTAAACTCGCCTTGCCGACCCCTTTCCAATAAAACATCAAAAACCAAGCGCTAGTATGTAGATCCTGAGTTAAAATTACCTGTACGGGTTTGTACTTGTCTCGCCGAGACCTTTCCAACGACAGCTGGAAAACTTTCCTAGCCCTAGTAGTTCCTGAATTAAAAGTTGTCGACAGACGGACAGTGGTTGTGTAAGGCTTGCTAAATCATAAAAAATATGCGAGAAAACCATCTTTGAACGTTACTAGTCGAATTTCACGAGTATGGCAATGTTGTTAATTGAACACAGTCAAGAGTTATTCCTACTGAAAATATGACCTTTTCTGTATATTTCCAGGACATCAAGAGGAACGCAAGGAAATCACAGTAGATTCCACGATGGAGACAGGAAGCACACGTAGTGTTCAATGGTAGTGAAGCTCTGGGATATTATGTTATGAGCCTATTTATTTACATATGCACGTGAGGTTTTTTTGTTAATTAGTCATTTTGTAACACATTTATGTTATATTCGTTACATGAACGATTACTTGGGGGAACATTTGCGATACTGATTCATTGCTTTACACTACACTCATTTCTGAATAAGAAAACAGCGTGCAAATTAATGGATTAAATCAAGTACAAATGAAATACTGCCACCGATAAAGATTTTATGGAATATTATACAGTGTGGTTCTGATATCTCGATACATAGTGAGAATCTTTTTTTTTTTCTTAACATCGTAAGCACACGCGCGTGTTCTGTTCGTTCCGAACTCGCAGTAGCGTTGTGTCCTTTATAACGTCTTAATTACAGCCTCGGTTGGCACAACTGGTGCGCGTGGTCATGGGTTCCAGTCCTGGGAGTTCATTAAACAGAGTGGTTCCAAGCCCACTTGTAATAATGTAGACCCCGTTTTAAGAAGCTTATCAACTCGTTATCTTAATATCATTTCGGTTAATATATTTCGTGTACGTTATTTTATCTATGAAAGAAGAATTAGGAAAGGTAGCTGCTTTGGCCTTAGATTCAGGGTACCATCGTGAAATTCGTCTAACGAGCTGCCAAGCCACGAAGTTTGAACCTGAATCTTTTCGGTTATGAGGCGAGCACGCTAGCGCTGAGATTTGTATTTCTAATGCAATCTTTAGATAAGCGGTTTCTATTTTTTTTTAGCGCGACCCTAAATATACAATGGTACGGTAATCCGTGATTATTAAATATATATATATATAAACTAATATGATCTAATGTAACGTAATTTTGCCAACAATTACAAAACATCTTGTATCACGTAATAATAATCCAAAGCTTTTCAAGATAATTATTTTTTTTATTTATTTAATAAACTGAAGCAAGGAATTTGGAAAGGTATATGCCCTGACCTTACTTAAGCTACTATCCCAGCATTTGCCTGGTGCGACTGGGGAAAACCTGTCAAAGTGGGCGGCCACTGGGCGAGAACCCATGACCTTCGAAGGGAAGCGAACGTTTTACCAACTGAGCTACGGTCGCTCGGTATATGAAATATTTAGATCATCAAGAAAGAAAAAATATTTTTAAAAATTTGAGTCTGGCAGTCTTTACGTTAGAATCGATACAATACTACTGCATATAATAGCCATGTAGTATTCCTTGATTCCGCATCTAGAAGTGACTTTTTAAAGCAACTACTTGTGCCAGCTTTACCAATAGGTACAAGGCTACTCGCAACATCGAAACGTAATTTGGAGAGGCGAGACAACACAGCTTATTTTGTAATTTGCAACAATGCCACGAAACATGTCGTTTCCACGTTCGTATACCTTTTAATTTTGGTCACACATTGTCAAGACCGAAACGGTTGTGATCAAATTAGTGCTAGGTACCCCAAGGGCAATCTAAAATTTGCTACAGAAATTATTTGTTTCTTTATCTTTCTTTCCGTGCCTCTTTACCTGCATTTGTATCATATTTTTTTTCGTTGTCAGAATATGAAACAGACTGTACGGTTATTCGTTACCCCCAATAATTGATAATCTCGTGTTCGCTGGATAATTTTCCGAATGCTAATTATTTTTTTTTTAATAATTACATCGCGGATACCCAAATAACATTTTGGACTAGTCGCATATGCAACTATTCTGATTCAAAGTTCTAGTCTGATGAGTGAGTGAATGTGCTTCCTAATGGATTTCTTATCAAACCAACTTTCTGCAGTCTGTAGTAACCGATGTAACTAAACTTGCTGACTGATTTAAGGGTACATGCGAGTTAAGGAGCTAGGCAGAAATAAATTAACACCAGTAGTCAAAGAATCAGGAAGCAGCTCAAAGATCCTACCATCCCTTTTGCTTTCGGTCAGCAGGAATTTAAAATTATTTATGGTCTTATGGGGACTTTGGCTCAGGCCGGAATAGGGTAGGGAAGAGGATGTTGCACGGAAGGCGGCCAGGTCTAGCTTGCAGGTATACAATCCCGGCATTTGCCTACTGTTGTGACTGAGGTAAAATAGTCAGGATGGGCGTCGCTGGGATCGTTCCCAAGGCCTTCTGATTGCTAAGTCAACGCTCAACCACGCTCAGGAACCGGAGCGTCACTCAGAAGTCTGGGATTCAGTCCCATGATTGTCACCAAGCGGCCGTAGCTCAGTTGCCAAAGCGTTAGATTCGCATTTGGAAGGTATTGGATTCATACCAACGGGTGACTATCCTGACTGAGGTCACATCAGGCAAATGCCGGGATAGCACCTTTAACTTAGGCTCTGGACGAGTCCTTCCTGCATCCTGTTTCCTAGGCTATCTCAGCATGAGCCATAGATGCCTAAAAGACATAAATTTACCAAACAAGATAGTGTCGCTTTTATATGGTTTCATTTTGTAATATTTTCACTAAAAGCGATTTATGATGGAGAGTTCGTATTTAAAAGAAATAGTTGTATTTATGTACAGATTTTTTTTCTCTCTCCTACGTCTGAAGTCTCCACGCAGACAACGAAAGATTACTGGAAAACGATAATTAGGAACAGAATTAAATAAATTTTAAGAATGAAATCCATCCACTTCAACTAAAGCAAAGTCGCTTGTTCAATACGGAAATGCTGCTTAGAAACAAAAAAGCAGCCATGGGGCCCTTTCTCTGCTTTATTGTTTTTTGACCTTTACGAATTTCCCCAGTAGCGTTTTTTGTTTTTTTTCCCCCAGGGTGCTTAATTCAAATTGTTCTTCAAAATAAACCAGTGTAAAGTTTGAGCGATCACACTAAAGTGGTTTCCAAATAGGAAGAGGTTTGTCGTGAGATGTAGGCAGCACGAATTCTTGCATATGATTAGATGTGGATAAAATCACTTCCTCCATTTGGAAACTGCTTTACAGATTTCCTTGTACGTTGTTCACACACCTTCTTTTGATATCTACTGAACTAGTCTCTCGATTTGTGATACTCAAATATCCATCGAATCTCAACAGAAGTAGTAGAGGTGCTATTTTTACTAGTAATAATGATCTTCCGTCAACATACACTGCTTGATAAATATTTGCTATACTTGTATTAACAAATCATATATTATAATTATTATTTTTTTTTAAAGATGACTGCCAATATAAACTTTTTTTTTTAATTTAAGGATACATATATCTTACATTCGTTGCATGCCCACTGTCTGAAGGCTGTGCTCTAATTAGCAGCTGTGATAACTCTTACTAAAGAATATGTGTACATCGAATGAACTTTGATATTGTACCCTGACCAGGGTAATTTTTTTTTTCTTATTTTGTATATTTTTCTATGTCTCTGCATGACTTCTTTGACTATTTTTATGTAAATTCTTTGTAAAATTTATAATATTTTAGTAAAGAATTACTACTAAAAAGTGGAGTGTTTTAATTGAATCACTAAGAGAGGGTGTTAATCCTAATAAATTCCTATCAGCCTACTGTTCGTAATACTGATGTTAGTGGATAAAATAGCGAGGAGCTTTACGGAGAGGAAAGACACAAAATTTACTGTAATAGTTTAAAAAGTGTTGGTTGTGTGCTTTGTTCAACCGCCAATTGACGTTTCTGGTTGTCTTACATAATCTAAATGTATTGGCGTCTGCATTCATTCTGCGTTAGCAATTTTCATTTTTTCACACAATTTTCTTCAATTCCCAATGGTTCGTGGTGTCCTCAAATCTTGCAGCGTTAATTGAACTCATTTCCCGACGTCCTACAATCATAAAAGCATATTTTTATAATATAGACTTATTTATCCTAAAATAATACTTGCCTGCAACGATGTTGGGTTTGACTGGTTGCAGAACATCGTAGGAATTTGAATTTTGTTTTTATGCCCTTTAGGCATCCGAGGCTCAGGCCGGGATGGGGGAGGCGAAAGGCTTCGGAAAGGTGTCGGCCAGGGCCTATGGTAGGTGTGCCATCCTGGCATTTGCCTGGTGTGACTGAGGAAGAACCTGTCAGGATGGTTGGACGCTGGGATCGAACAGAACAGTATAATTTGGGTCATAAAACATGAGCTTGAGAAAAAGCAATAATAATTTTAAATATATATATATTGTAAATGCATGACTGAAAAGAAAAGCATGTGGCATGCCAATTCGTGACTTTATAAAATGACTTATATGAGAGCGCGCCTCATGCTTTTCTGTTTAGTCATGCATAAACAAAATCATGTTTTTACTTTTTTAGTTCACGTTGTTTAAGAAAAGTATGTCTTTAAAAACTTTTTTTTTTTATTATCTTTTTCCTGGTATTGTCGGAAACTTATCAAATAAAACTTTCGAATCATGTTTCATTAATACAAGTTTGCGTAGCGTTTGGTCGTGCACAAAATCCCAAAGGACAAAACTGCAGCGGTCTTAAGAGCGATATTTACACGTTAAATCCCATCATTTTTTCCTTGGTGAGTTTTTCAGTTTTTTTTTTTTTTTTATAACTATTTTCCTAACCACAACAGCGCATTAATCTGGAAGTGGGGCCAGTCAACCTAAAATGATCCAACATATGTTGCTCGACCTCTTCCAAAAAATTTTATCTTTTACTATTTATAATATCCTTTATATAAGTTCAAAACCGGTATCCTTTTAATTTTTTTTATCCGCACCGATTGATTAATGGCCATTTTTGTATAGCGCTGCATGCCAAAATGTCGATTAGCAGACGTTACCAGAAAATGTAATATCTGCGGGCTGGTTTATCATAGAACATTCAAACAAAAACATTTTTTTTTCCTTTAAAATCTGCTTGATAAATTTTGTCCTGTCCATGGACAGCCTAAAGTGTAATCGAACTGTACAAAATCGTATGACTGTCGGATTATAAATAATTAATGTCGCACGGAAGGAATTGACTGACGAATGTGTTACTATTACATATCAAAGTTTATGGAAGATATACAGTGTATGAAGGCCGATATATAGTTTTTTTTTTTTTTTTTTTTTTAATGAATTTATAAAAATCCAAAAATTGGTGTTTTATGATTATTGGAGGTCCATATCTGTGTTGGACCAAATATAAAAATATAATTCTTTTTACACGCCATACATCTGCATAAGAAGTACCTATCATAGAAATTTCAACTTTGAGATTTAAAGGTGAGGGGGAATTACACAGATTTGCAAAATATGCGTGAATAAAACTCATGCGCCTTTTGGTATGGACACTGGAAGCCCATTATCTCTGGTGGGAGAACAGATAGAAATGTAATATTTTTACCCATCATGCACTTTCATAAGAAGAAACGACTGTGGAAATTTCAACTTTGAGATATTCACCCTAATTTGCAAATTTTTAACTCTGTTCAAACTCAAATCTGAAACTAAAGTTAGTGACCAAGGGTTAATTTAAGTCAGGTTCATTAATTTTTTTAATTGGACATGCGGTTCGCATGGGCTCTGCTTAGACATCACCCAGTTCGGAATAATACTCGTGAGAGTGACGTTGAACACCCTACTACCGTGACGGTTATCTACAAAATCGAACCACCACTTCGACCATTCTGTCGGTTGGTTGTGGGAAGTATTCTTGCCTGAAATAATCAAAGTCTCGTATTTTGGTACTGTCTGAAGCAATATTCCCAGCAAATAGTGGCTTCACTGGTTAGGATAAGACTAAAAAATTGTAGAGAAAGTGAAATAGTAACTTTTGTGACGTTACTGCCATCTATGGAATAAAAGTGTAATAGAATATACCTGTGGATTTCACACACTGCGCTGCAGATATCTTCGTCTTTTCAATTTTTTTTTTTTTTATTTTTTTATTATTATATAAACACACACACAACGGATTTCTGTATGAAAGAAATGTTAGATTCACTTTTGAGAAGTCTAAAAATTGATAGAAACAATGGTTCTGAACAATTTCTTTTGCGCATGTGCTGCTATCTATGGGAATCCAATACAACAGAATATGTTCAGGTCATTATTTTACATGAGAAAGATATGTGTATTTTAGTTTGCTTATGAATATCGAAATAATCATTCCGTTACCCTTTTTTTTATTATTTATTCGTGAAATGTCTAAATAGAACCTTGTTACTATAATCCTTAGTCACCCATCTATATAATAAAATTCAAAGTGAAAAAAAAAAGTTTGTCACAAGTAGAGAACGGATTTTTATTAAATTTCATATTCTCTATTTTTTATCGGAGAGCGAAAAAAAACTTCAGATCTATACGTTTGGATAGGCATAGACTCTATCGTGCATGAGAAAATTTTTCATATTTCTTAATATTTTGACAAAAACTTCATACACCCTCCATTCCAAAAGAAACCGAACGTTTTAAAAAAACAAAAAAGCAATGTACATTTTGGAACAAATCATTTTTATTAATCAATGTATTCCCCTTCTCCATCGATACACATATTTGCACGCTCCAACAAGTTGTCAAACGACTTCTCCATGTCCTTTATTGGAATGGTCTTTAGGACGGCGGTCGTCGCCTTCTCAATGGCTTCAATCGATGCGTGCTACTTTCCTTTCATCGCCAAATGCAGTTTCGGGAACAGATAGAAGTCGCACGGAGCGAGATCTGGTGAATAGGGCGGATGATGCAAACGAATAATGTGATTTTTGACCAAAAATTCAGTTACAAGTCGCGAACGATGTGATGGTGCATTATCGTCCAAAAGAGTCCAACTGCCGATTTCTCGATATTCGGGCCGAAGACGACGAATTCTTGCCAGCAAACGCTTCATGACGCCCAAGTAAAACTCTCCAGTGACTGTCTGGCCGGGCTGAACAAATTCTTTGTGGATAATTCCTTTTGAATCGTAAAAACAAATCAGGATCACCTTAACTTTTGACTTCACCAAGCGACTTTTTTTGGGTGGTCCTTCATCCGGCGCTCTTTATTCAGCACTTTGCCGCTTTGTTTCGGCTCATATTCAAAACACCACGTCTCGTCACCAGTTACAATCGATTTCAAGAAGTTTCGATCCTGCCGAGCACTTTTAACAATGTCTTTGCAATGCGCAATTCGATCAACTTTTTGGTCTTCGGTGAGTTTGTGTGGTACAAACCGCGAATTAACCTTCTTAAGGCCCAAAACTTCGGTCAAAATGCGGTATGCGGTTGTTTGAGGAATGCCTAATTCCATTTCAATAACTTTCACCGACGCTTTTTTGTTATGTTTGATGAATTCACGCACTTTTCCGATGTTTTCTTCCGATAATCCGGTTCTGGGACGGCCTGATCTTTCGTCATCATCCAGCGTCTCTCTACCCGATTTGAATCGCCTGAACCACTCGTAAACTTGCGTACGGGATAGACACTCATCACCATATGCATTTTGTAGCATTTGGTGCGTTTCAGTAAAAGGTTTACCCAGTTTAACACAAAACTCAATTGCAGCTCGTTGTTTGAAACTCATTTTCCGACCGATGTACACAACACACTGACAGTTGAAACGCAATAACTTTGTTGCCGTGCATCCAAATGTCATGACATTTATACCAGTTGTCAATGAGGGACTACGCCATCTACCGGTAAAATATTACAACAGATGGCACTAGTGGTACTATTTGTTTTCAAAAGTTCGGTTTCTTTCGGAATGGAGGGTATATTTTACCAAATTCTTCATATTTTTGTTTTACTTCGAAATTGTCTTACTTACATTAAAAATCTTAGTAGAAAAGCCAAGAATTTGTTTACGGATTTCTTTTCTTTTCTCAGACTTGGAGAAAAATGCCGCCAAAGCGTGTTGCCTTAGGCTATAATTCTATGTTTATGTTCAGCGAGACAGGGATTGTTGAGGTTCAATCCCTTGGGGAAATTTGGGAGGGAAGGGCTTAGTGAATGGAATTTCTCTGTCTATCAGTTGCTGTGTGTCATTGTTTGTGGTTATTTGTGATTTGAGAGCTGGACGTGGAGCATTGTATGGTGATACCAAGATGCCAAAAGCTGGAATTCGAGATTGGTGCTCTGAATTTAGATGTTACCCGTACAGTTTTGTGCACCTACAGCGCAGCATCTTATATGAAAAAGTCAGGAGAGAATCTCAAAGCTTTCTATCCAAATATGATTCATTTAACATGTCTAGCGCACGCAGTTCATCGAGTGACCGAAGAAATCAGTATGGAATTTCGCAATGTTGACCAGCTTATCAGCCAGTCCAAGAATTACCTGGATGAAGTTACTATTTTCAATTTCATATTTTCCTAAAATTTTCTTCATAAAAATCCGTTCTCTAGTCATAAGTAAACGCAGAAACCACTGAACTGATCTTAATAATTTTTGGTAAGAAGGCACTCCTTGGTCACCTCAAGGTTTTAGGGATATCCATTTGATGAGAAGTTAGCAGGAGTCGAGATAATCCACCATAAAAAAAAGAAAAACAATTCATTATTTATAACAATGCAATGAATTAATTGTTAGCGATTTTAATTTAAAAGAACAATGAAATAAAGAAATAGTTTAAATATTTTTTATTCAAATGTTGGTAGTTGCAAACAAGATACAATATTTAACTAAGATTTGAAGAAAGTATAATAGGTAAGATATGGGTACCAGTACCAATAATAGTAGTAAAACTGTCATTGTTCCACTCCGCACCAACGGGCGATTTTCAAATAAGGAAATCAATTTTTGGCGTAAATCATTGGGCAGAACCCGATACCTATGCAGTGAATGTCATGTTTCCTTGCGCATTGGGCCCTATTTCAAGCAGTTTCATCAGAAATAGTTTGCTGTGTTTGTTAGCAAGATATCGATGGATGTTATAAAATTCTGTAGAGTCGAGTGGTAACGCTACTCTTTTCAAAGTGTAACGCGATAGTATTTTTCATTAAAAAGCATATATTTGATTTTACAATATGGTGTTTGAAAACGAAATAATAGATTTTATATCCTAAGTTTGCAGTTAAAATCATAAGGTACACAAAAATAGGAAAAAAAAAAAATATGAAGACGACGATCTGTACAGTTAAGGACAAAAGTTTTGACTCCTCTTTAGAGAATTTCCCAAATTTGCAAAGATGTGACTTACTGTAACATCTATGAAAGAAAATTAGCAATAGGATTAATAATTCCCATTGGGTTAGAAAATATCCCTCTCCGTGATAAAACGAGGGAATTATACAACTTCGTGAGATTGACTTTACCAACGAAAAGTTTTTTTATTATTATTTCTTTGGCTTAATATCAGGACAATATTTTTCAGAAAAGTACGCTATTTTGTTGTGCATATTTCAAGTTACCAAATATATAGGCATTTCAATATTTTTGCAATAAGCAAAGTGAGTTACAGATATGCGTCAAAAGTTTTGTGTTCATAGTTACTGGAACTCAAATAATCCGCCGAGAAACATGCTTCTCACACCGCAAACATTCAACATCATCCAGTAACAGAAGCGCAAATACAATTACAAAACCGCAATTAAAAATAACTAACCCACGAAAGCGTTAGGCTGGCTTTTCATGTGGGCGGTAGTGGCGTGCTTTCCTTGCGATTTTTATGAGTGGCCAATAGCAACTCGGTGTTACACGTACTTAAACACGTGTTTCAATTGACTATTCAGGCAAACCGCAAGCAAAGCATGCGGTAAGCACCTGTATGAAAAGCTGGTCTTAGATGAAAGCAATGTTTTTAAAATCCAGGAACCTAGGCCTGCACTGAAACGCAAATAAAGTTGCGTTTTACCTTTGTCCCAGCAGATAGTTTAAGCTGAAACTCCCTACACACTATCCTGATGTCCACCGAACACACTAAATCGGTATGCGAGTCTGACCGGGATGGGACCTGGTCGACACCTTCCCGAATCCTTTCCCTTCCCCATATTCTGACATGAGCCTTAGATGCCTAAAGGTCATAAATAAAATTCAAATTACAAAAAAAAAAATTAGGTCCCGTCCTTAGCTCATTAATCGTTTAGGACTCAAAATTCAATCCACATAAGGTAAAGGCACCAGTTCTCGGCATGTTAAGATGGATCTTGCAGAAAGGGTAGTGTTTAAACATAGAAAGGCTTATTAAGGCGCAGGCGCATTACTCCTCAAACAAATATTACTTCCAAGCACATGCTTTCAACTGTCAATTTAGCGTATATTGGTAGCAAGTACCAATTGCTATTGGTACCTAATGTAGAGAACCCGGGTGTGTTTTTTTTATATATTTTTTCTTTAAAAAAAAACTTTCATCTTTATATATATATATATATAGGCGCATTAGGAAATTTAATAAAATTAGTGACCAAGGGCATTTGGAGGTAAGTTTTTTTTTTTTTTTTTTAATTGACACTCCATTAAGTTGTGCTTTGTCAACCTTTCGAAAATATGACTTTTTATGTTTGGTGTCTAGTGCAGAAAGTGCTTTCTGTAGATCTATATGTAAGAAAAAACCGTATTTTTTCACTTCATTAGCAACTTCAGGTCTCGTGCGATAATGTGTAATAGCATAAATCTATTCGGTAATATGCATTAGAGTGATAGAATTGCGTTTCTTTACAACCCTATTTTTGCTCCAGTAGTCATCATCATAAATTTTGCTGTTCCCCTATAGTCGTCACACCAATGCACCAGTAGTCGTCACCCAATGTACTACAAACATTCGTTTGGAAAATATGGATATCCTGTTTTTCAACTTCACCCTGACAAAATAAAGCGTGTGGAATGCGTAGGAATTTAAATTTTGTATTTTGCTGACGACTACTGGAAAGAGGTGAGGCTATCAACACGAATGTTTTTTACACATTTAACATCATATTAAATGAAATTTATCACTTTCTGGAGTAAAAAAAAATTAAGTAGCAATTTTTAACCGCGACTTATTTTTTATTTGCACCCAGTGTTCGATTTGTAGCGAGGGACGATCCCAAAATACCGTATAATACATATGTCACTATTTCTTCCCCTCTCTGGAAATTGCACAAATCGAACACTGCTTGCACCAATAGTCTCCCCCCTTCCCCCAATGTAGCGAAAGTGGCAGCCAGGGCACGCAAACTTATAATCTAATAGTTAATTTGATCATTAAAGAGGCATTTTATGCACATGTAAACATCAGGTACTGATACGTAAAACTTCAATGCTTATTTTTTAATGTCCTCTTGCACTTTTTAGTAACAAAACCATGGAAATAGCAGGAAACACGAACTTGCTATTTCTACTAAACGAAGCATATGAATGGTGCCGGTTTCTTACCAGATTATGACTGGTAACTTGGTCTGTTTTTGACACCAAACGATGAAAGGTTTTCTTAGTTTTACATGTTTAGTAAAAACATGACGACTACTGGAGCAGTGACGAGAACTGGCGCCCTTACCTTTATTACTCATAATATATAACAAGTTGGAGCTGCAATTCTACTAACAATCGCTAAGACCTTTGAAAGCATTTTAGCCACGCAATCATTAATTTTTTTTTTTATAAAATCGGCTGGCAACACTGACTACAGTGCTTAGATACGGGGAAAACTCAAAGTACCTTTCTATTGTCGAATAATGTTTATGCTAAGTTAGTTTGAACGGAAGCAATTTGGATAATTGATTATTTTTTTAAAAATGGGGTTGAAACGCTGAACTACTGCAGTGTGTTTTGGCGGCTCTGAGCTAGTCACGACATTTTCGACGACACCTCATGCATCTCTCTATACCTTGTAGTTTCTGAGATTTAATTTCTGGACACGGACACTATGAGCGGGAATAGAAGGTTCATTCTGCTATAAATTTGTCTTGCTACCATCTTGCACATTGGGCCTTGTCTAGTACAAGGTCACGCCACACCGGCTAATTTGATTGCCTTTAATATCAGGATAAGGTTTTCTATGTGACATTTATTGAAATCATATGCAACATAATTATGTTAAAACAAAGAACCTTTTTGTTTCACAAAATAACATTCAACACGTATGGCTGACTGATATTAATATTTAATATAAGAGAAATACTTTATCGTATTGGCTACAAAAATACCGTACATGGAGACTTGCTTGTGGCATAGCTATATATTTAATGATTTGTTGTCATGGTTACCAAATCATGGAAAAATGATTAATAAACTTGTTTTAATTATATTTCAAGCATGAAAATATCTTCCCTATCTTATCTACGGAAAATGAATAGTAAGTGGATTTTGTGGCCAATAGATGGCGTTAGTGTAAAAGTAATTTAATCAGTATTGCTGTTCTTATATTTATAATTATCATGGTTATATTTTATTACTGATTCAATTATTAATTTATATAATAATTGTTGAACGAGTTAAAAAAGATTTTTAATGGATAATAAGAAACACATTACCAATTCAAGTTGAACAGTCGCTACGAGATGTTTACTACTGGAATGTATAGGCATAAGCCATGTTTTACACAGTCAGCTGTAGTTGTTTCTTGCTATCGTTTATCAGAATTAATTTTAATTTATTAAATTCGGATTCTTTTAATTTGTCCAGCTTTGGAATTAGCGCTACTCCATGGTCAACATAAAATTAGTTCCCTTATCCACGTGTTATTTAAATTACCGATCAGCACCTGCCAGAACTCCTACCTGCTCACACGTAGCACGCCCGATGCTTACGCTGGGTAGAACTGGGGCACAGTGTTGCAGGTTCGAACCATCGACCTCCATTAATACGATACTGGACTGACTGCAGCCATTGAAAATTTCATGAATATGTGAAGCTAGGGAACGGAGAGGAAACTTAATCTCGTTTGTCCACTTCCAGTCTAAACCAATAAGGACCAAATTTTCGATTTTAACTGTTTTTTACGCTTGATATCGCTGTGTGGCCCGTTTTTTTTTAGTTATGTCTTAATTCTGGCAACAAAACGTAAATATTATTTGCGGTATACTCTTACATCATCAATAACTCCGGAATTAAGACTTGAATCAAAAAACGGGCCACACAGCGATATCAGGCGTATAAAACAGTTAGAACTGAAAATTTGGTCCACAATGGATTAGACTGGAAGTGGACAAACGAGTTTAAATATTTGCTCTGGCGTCTATCTTTCACCACTAAGTAATTACTCCAGTATAGTTTACGTAGAGCTCGATGGTTCGAACATTCACTGCTAAAAGTATTACCTCTATCACTGATGCAAGGACCCATGCATGAACAAAGCAATTAGACAAACTAATAATCATAGCCGAAGATTTATACTTTAATATATAAATATGCAGTGCCGTAAATGAATGGAAGCAGCTGGATATTTTGTAAAACAAAAAATGTGCTTGCTTGCAATTCCTACGCGCACCATTATCTTCAGAGATTTTCCAGTGTTTCAGGACCAACATACGAAATATTGCATACGACTTACCTACTCACAAGTGCCGCTAGGATGGAAGCTGTACGATGAAACTTTTTTTTTTTTTTATTTGTGGCCTTTAGGCTCATGTCGGGATAGGCGAGCGGAAAGGATTCGGGAAGATATCGACCAGGGCCCATGTTGAAGATACCATCCCGGCATTTCAGGAAACCTTACACTTCTCAAAAAGTAAAGTAGACTAAAGTTGAAAGTCCGCGTTCCAGCTAACGTGACGCCTTTTCAAGAATATGCTGGTATTCAAAACTGTCATCTCCAAGCTCGACCAAAAGTCACATGGACAAGAACTATTTTTTCATCAACTCATTCCTTCTGCACTACTAGCAATTGCTGCCTGGATATTACTGTGAACTTCCATAGAAGACCGTTTTTCAAGTAGAACGGTCCACAATAAACTGAAAATAAAGAGTTGTTCATGTATGAATTACACTGAATCTATTATTTAAGTTTATGGGCTTACGTCTGAGGTATATGCAATACGGAACCACCTCCACTGAACCCAAACTATCCGACAAACAGAACTTGTGAATAGTAGTTTCGGAATAGCCGCATTGTCTAACGTAATAATAATAATAAAATAAAAAAAAAACGCGTCGTCCATTTTCTATGAATGAGTGTACAGTCGGGGACAGATAAATCCTAATGTGGTTCACAGGACCATGTCCACTGTTGTAAAGAATGGAAAATCTTTCAAAGGATTATTTAAGAGCTATCAGTAAGTATTTTCTGCAGTGTTGTTTCCATACAGCACATAAAATTGCAGATACGTTTCAGACCCATCAACTCTTGCGCCAGTGGTAGTTGGTAAATAGTTGTAGCTTACACGCAAACATTCCGATCACAAACAAACTTCGTAAATTAATCTAGCAAAACTCCTATAAATTATTTTTCTAGAACCTGTCATCCAATAGGAAGGGCGTAAATGCATTTAATAAGAGGTCTGAAGTGCGGAGAGGATAATTATGACCATTCCTTCGCAGAGCCGTCGTGGTGTAACTATAGTAAAGCGTTAGATTACCATGCGAAAGGTTTGTGGTTCGAATCGTGGTTATGAAGAAACATTTTTTATTAGTACATGTGCAACTGTTTTCTGATATGCTCTTGACATATAAACTTAATGGGTTAAGTCTATAACTATTGATGTATTAGTAAATCAAATTTTCCTCAGCAGTGGTTGATTTTGTCGCACAAGCTTATCGTTGCATTGTAATGACACCGTACCATCAAAACGTAATTGAGACCAACGCGGACATTTCACCGTCCTTGAAACATATCTAAAACACTGCACAAAGAAACTAAAATGTTGCAGCGTTTAGACGCGAAACGTGAAAATTAAGTGAAACGTTTCTGAGACTATCGTGTGCAGTTAGGGTTGTTACTAGTACCTGTTCTCTCTAAGGTTTCGGATCATTCAGAGGGTGGTCCATATTAAGTACCAGGACAAAAGAGAAATTGGTTTCATTTTGCTTGGTTCTTTACTGCATAACTACATCTAGTTGTAAAGCGATATACACAATCTGTCCTGATATTGAACTTTGAGTATGCTGTACTGTTTACACTACATTCGAACAAAAAGGTTTACCACAATTTCGCACTTGGTCGCTCAAGAAACGTAATGACGTAACTGAAATTTCTACATTTTCTTCAGAACAACACACAGAAAACGCACTACATATTCCGACTTTACGTCATCCTCAGTAGCGTAAAGAATGTAGGTTCATGTTGTAAATTCACAGTTTGTGTTAAGTGTGAAATTGTACATGTGATTTCCCCTTGGAATACAATGTAAGTACAATTCCTTTGCTGTCTCTTCAAATTTCACCCCCGGGCCTGTTCCTATATGTACTTCATATACAGTTTGCTTACCTATTTAGGTCATTCCTTGACAATGAGATTCTTAGGTTGCAAAACCTGTGTATGCAGGACCTCTCTCAATCACAACTACTACTTAAGTATAGATGTATTGTGTACTACTTCCGAGTGTGATTTGCTACGCCTAGCCTGCTTACGCCATACTTGTCGAAATATGACGTCATTTGTGACCTGTAGCTCCAAAAATATGCAGATTTCAAAAGATCGTCAGAGAAACTTTCGTCTCGTTTTCATGTGAGAAATCACTTCCGGAAGTTCGTCGGTGTAGTTTATAAACACCCTGCATATATTAGTCTTTTCTTTCTTTCTTCCCAGAACACTTCCAATACTAAGTCCCCACGTTTTCTGATTGATTCGCCAACCCACTCACTTTTCATTGAGTTTCCTATACTGGAACCCACTTTCTCACCACTACGTTTCCTATATCGAACCCAATTTTTTTCTGACTCCATTTGCTATACTGTATCTCACTTTCCCTGATTGTCTTCTATACTACATCCCACTTTCTTGACTGCGTTTCCTTTACTGACACTGTTTTTATTATTATTAATTGTACCCAGGTCAATTTTCAACACATAATACCTTTACCAAAACCCACCTCCCATCAGCACTTGCGCACGCGCAGAATATCGTCAACTGTTTTTGACCTGGACGTCGGGCATTTTGTTTTTCTGTCTCTTCCTATATCCACTCGTATGTTCAGTGGTACATTTGTCTTTGCATCGTATGACGTACTTTTTTCTACCTACTTGCACTACAAATGATTCATTGTACTTTCAAAAGTATTTACACACACAATAATGATTGTTACATGAAAAGAAGCGCAAACTCTCAAAGCTTTTTCTAATGCACTACAAATGGTTTGTGCGCGCCCCCTTGGTCACACGCCACAGTTCAAATGGTAATCAAGGTATGTCCATACGTTGTGTCGCATTACATTGTCAACGGTCATCATAGAAGCACCGATGCGTTTCCTGAGCTCTACCAGTGTTTGAATTTTATTTATTGCCTTTAGGCATCTAAGACTCAGGCCGGGATAGGGGAGGGGAAGAATTCGGCCAGGGCCTGAAGTTGAAGGTGCCATCTCGGCATATGCCTGGTGTGACTGAGGAAATACCCTGAAAAAACCTGACAGGATGGTCGTCCGCTGGGATCGAACTCTATCAGTGTTGTTGGGTAGTGGGACGTAAACACAATCCTCAACATACCCCCAAAGGAAGAAGTCACACGGCGTCAGATCATAAAACTTGGGGGGGGGGGGGGCAAGCGAACAGAGCATGTCATTCTCAACAACATGCCCAATCCAGGGATGCGGGGCACTTGTGTCGCAAGCTGGTCGCAAGCTGGTCCCACCCGTTCTGCCAGTTGGTGCCGCTTCCGCAGTAGCACACATACGTTGAAAATACGTGGATTGAACGTTAGTACCGAAACGTTATTTCAACGTTGTAAATGTCCGTCTGTTCGGCAACGGTTTATTCGACGTTGAATAATGGTTGAGAAGACAAGTTGAAAACGGATTCAGTCAGCCAAAACAGAGCATGTTTTCTGTCTATTGGTACACACATTTTGTTTTGTCCATTGCTTTCATTATGATATTCAGTGTTAATTTTCCAACATTAAATTATCCAACCGCTGCTGTGGGGTTTGAAGCAGGTACGTTCCGCACTCGTCGCCTTATACCATTATCCATGGATCCACCTTGAGAATCACTACTCTTTTACGGTATATGTAGTAACAGGCAGTCTACAATGGAGTGCCACAAATCCAGAACGTAGTTTCACCATCATGTAAGAATAAGAATAAAGAATACTTACTTTCCTTCTTTCTTTATGTGCATTTTTCCTTCTTTAACGCTTTGACCATCGTTGCACTATTAAATTTGTATTTTTTAATAAGTGTAATATATCGCCTTAGAAAAACGTATATTTACGCCCTATTAACGAAATTAAATAATCGTTGAAATATAGTTCAGAATTAAATTTGTTTTCAACATGTAAATAAGAACATGAGAAACGTAGTTAATTCTATTCTCTCTTCTTTTAAGCACATTCTTTATGCAATTAACTTCGAAAGATAATCTATTACAATTCAATATAATAGTTTAAAACACGTCATATTAACGACCTATCAAGAAAATAAAATTTTCGTTGAAATATAGATTGAAATTCAACGTGTTTTCAACATGCCAAAGATGACGCAAAATAATAGTTAATGGCAATCAATTAGCTTTTAATTACAAATTTTATTCCATTAAATCAGAAAGAATCCCATGAAACGAAATCTACACAATAATTTATAATAATAGTTGAATAATACACGTCTTATTAAAGATAACGAGTCTTTGTTGCAATATGGTCTAAATTTAAACGTACTTTTTTCAACCGATAACAGTTAACCAACGAAATAAGCAAAAAATCAACGTTCAAAACACGTTTGTATGCTACTGGGATTGGTGGACTCCTACTGCCACCTGGTATGCCACATGAAAACTTTCTTAGTTTACGCTCCTTATGTATAAATCATTATTGTTGTGTAAAACTCTTGAAAATACAGTACTTGGAAATCCAATGAATCAATTGTAGTAACGCCTTATATAACTGCATTATAAAGTAGAAAAGAAAGGCACTTTATTGTAGAATATCAAGACAGGTGTACACGAGCTTCACAAACACAAAAGAATGGCAGCGATAACGTTCCTCTAAAGCGTGTTCACATACCGTCAAACGGGGCGACTTGAGACAAATTTTGCATGTTTACTCAGGTTTAGACACTTTATATTTCATTTTCGAAGGGTATTTGATATGGATTTGTGCAAATACTAATTTATGATTGGATACATGATATTAACAACATTTATTCGTCAGAAATACATTGGTTACGCATTGTCTCGTCATCTCGTTAGTTGACCTGAGACAATCATAATTCGTTGGTTAGTCTCAAACGATGTGGCTACTGGGATTAGTTGAGACATAAATTGGGCTTTTAAATATTTTTCCAATATGATAAAGATGTTTTTAAGCAAATGCAATAAAAAAAAATAAAGCAAACAAAGCGGCGCGCCTTAAAACTGTAGGTGACTTCAACGTGCTCACAATATCTTGCACAATCACATGGAAGGAAGATAACACCATCTGTTGTTGAATATATGTAAACTCCTTTCACAAAACTTGCGGTCATAATATCTCCCTCGATGTTAATATTCTGGCTAGAAATCGCAAGCGACGTCCTTTTACTGATTCAAAACTGACAAAAATTCTCCACATGGAATACTGAAACAACTGTGTCTGCATTTGCGACTTCTTCTATAATTTCACTGTTGGTGTTATCTTGAAATCAGTTCGAGTGGGTGGCGCAGGTTAAACTTGCAACTGTTCAGATAGCAGGCACGTGTGCAGGTGGATGCAGACAGTTGAGTCGTGCTGCGTTCTCTCTGTGTGTGTGAAGGGATTACAGATGAGGCTGATGACACCAACTATTCCTCATTCGACAACGATGGTTTTTTTTATTATAAAATTTTTTCTTTAACCTTCATACGTCAAATATCAATACACATGAGAATTCAAATCTATCCTTGACATCTTATAACATACGTAAATATATTTCTTAACTACTACCTGGCAATTAGACTAAAGTCACGTACATCTAGACACCTAAATCTGGAATTAAAGGTATGAAGTGGTAATATGGCGCAAATTTTGAGGGTGGATATGGAGGTCATCTGTATCTTCTGAATCAAGATCGTCGCCAGCAAAAATACAAGTTAACAGATGACGTTACTTACTAGCAGAATGTAATAAGCATCAGCCCGTTCGAGCAAGACATACACAGCATTGCACGAATAGACACTGTGACGTAAAATAATCAGCTTAGTTCTGTACTAACTTACACTTCCAGGGCAGAGAGTGCAACATCGAGCAGACCATCCGAACAAACCTTCGATATAGAGTCTAATCCAAATTAGAAAATTCGCCTTACAATATCTTCTTGATCAATAGCACTTTCTGAATATTCACCAACACTCTTCCCAGGTACAACGCCAATTCGTCTTCTATGTTGCTTATTGTGCTCTCGCCAAACCTAACAAATTTCAGGAAATCTACAGTAGAATCAGTCCAATATGAGGAAGTAGTAGCCCCTTTCTTGGCTTCCTGAGTTACACCCTAAACTATAAACCAGCCTTGCAATCACGTAAAAATGGAAATATAAACACTAACTCTTCATTGCCTCTACATACGATATATATTCAACCTATACACCCAGAATTCATTTTCGTACGGAACTAATTATAGAACCCACAGATGAAAGTTTCAACAATTAACTTTTCTTACAGAATTCTACCTCAACAATGATACACTTTTAGGAGCTACATATACGTACATGACTTGCAAACTTTTAACTTAGAATACTTCACAATGCAACAACTGACGATCGCGCGCAAAATCTGTATCAGTTATCGATGTGGCTAACTGTAAATTCTAAAATTGTACAGCTGTCTCAAGTTTGACGGTACTAGGGGAGGACTGGTGCTACGGAGCAGCCATGTTCCCAACTCAATATTTCTCTACATATGAAGACATAACTTTACTTTAAAAACTGCAGTTTCGCCATTACGTCTATGGTGCGACGATTTGTAAGTTGACAGCTCACAGCTTATTTGGTAGCACTTCGACTTCCATCCATTTCTCCTCGCCATCTGGATATTTAATTGTAGTATTAAATAGCTTTTATTACAAAACTATAAACCTCTTTATAACGTTAAGAGAATATTTTTTGTTGTAGATTTGGAGAGATCTACAATTATAATAAAGCATCGAAGGCCACTTTGCTCTACTATTCAGGAAAACATAATCTTTGATGGTTTTTCGTAGTATATTCTTTATTACATTATTTCAATGTTTATTCACATTTCTCGAGTCCGGTACCTCTACTATGGACATCTTAGGCTCCCTACTGTACACATACATAAACAGCAAAATACTTTGTTGAGACAACTATGCCTGGACTGCATTGTAATACTCGTAGTGAAAAGGCGTAAGTCAATCATTTAATTTTTTAAAAAATCACATAATACTTTTATGACGTTTTACCTTTATCCTAAAAACAATTTTTCGCAGGATTAAAAATACTGTGTCATATGGGTCATTCTTCAGAAATGGGCATTTTGTGAAATTTTATTGTTTCTTACAAAAGATAAGTCCGATTCTATCCCCTTCCATATTTTAATAATATTTATGTTACTAATTTCGATTTATGTTTAACGTCAACTCCATAGAATTAAACTCACCTTCAATTTCACGATGTTTGAGACATGTTTTTAATTTTCCAGTTCATTTACAACAATTATCCTTCAGAATAATTTTGTTCGAAACATGAATCGTTATTAAATCGACGGTTAAACCGATTAGTATGAGAATTACATTCACTGAAACATAAACCCTTTTACTTATCAGCTCCATGAATTGACCAAAAAAAGTTGTAATAAAAGTATGAAGCTGGCAACACTGCAGATTTTTGGATGCGTTACATAGGGCGCATCCATCTTAAGGTGCAGTTTCGTTTAGGCGATGATCGTATGCAATGACTGCATTCAGTGAATGCTTGCGATGGAAGCATGTAGTGGGGTAGTTTGTGCATTTGGCGCGTGCACGACGCCCTAGTAGATCTACGCAATCGTATGATTTACTTTTCGTGCATTACGAGTTTAAGATCTTTCTGTAAAGCCCCTCGTACACGATTCAATAAAGCTTGAACAAGAGCGTTGAACAAGCAATTGGATGAAAATGACGTCACGAGTCAGAGCCTCCACACAGGAAATCTCTTGAATTCAAGTCTTCTCATCCAATTCGTCCTATTTAGAACCTGTCCTATTTTTATTGAATTCAACGCACTGATCTACCAATCACATCGCTGGTGACTTGAACACGTGACAACTGTGCTTCCGGAATGCTAAAAATTAAGATGTTAACAAGGAGCAGGGAATTTTTAAAGCCTTGTTTTTATGATGTGAAATAAAGATATCAGAAAATAAAAATAAAATAAATAAAGTATCGCTACAAGAAATTCCATCGCATCTTGCTGAGGTAAAGTGTACCTGATGTTTCTTCTGTAGCTTTTGTACAATCACTATTGCAACAGAAATTGATACAGAAGTTTACTATAATTCCTAATAAAGTTCGTATTGTATTTAGAAGCAGTAGGATATTAATATTTAAAGTGACACTGAGTTGCTCATAATTTATGTGGAAAGGTCGAGTGTTTATTTACTGTATGTAGGAAGTTCAAAGCTGCAAAACATAGAAATATCTGGGTACACTTTACTATACGGCAAAAACAATTTAATCTTTTCCAACGTATGTGAAAGTGTTGTAACTTAAAATATAACAAAGTTTCGAGTCATGGAAGTATTAAATTAGAGTGAAATAGCGAAAAGTACTTGGAACTACTTGGCTGCTTTTACGTTAGTGAGCGAGCACATTAATTTGTGTATGAAATAGCGAAAAGTACTTGGAACTACTTGGCTGCTTCCACGTTGGTGAGCGACCAAATTAATTTGTGTATGAAATAGCGAATAGTACTTGAAACTACTTGGCTGCTTCCACGTTGGTGAGCGAGCACATTAATTTGTGTATGAAGTAGCGAAAAGTACTTGGAACTACTTGGCTGCTTCCACGTTGGTGAGCGAGCACATTAAACCATGCATCGCATATAATAAAAATTTAACCTTCTTTAACCCGCCTTTGCTTATTCAACATTGTGGCCATGATTTTTGTACCAAATAATGTGTCATTCATAATACGACGCAATGCTATTAATATTCCGCTGCATCCCTATAATCTGCATGTAGTAATGAACGCAAATAAATCTATTCCCACACGAAGTGTCACGATTAGTATGCCTCCACATGGCGCTATCTTGATCAACTGGAGTGCGTATGTAACGAAATAATAATTAAATATGCATTTTCACTTTGGATTGTTAGTTGTTAGATGTTTATAGAAGTGCGTGTAACCAGAAATTTATAAGGATTGAAAAGAGTTTTGAATAAAGCAATAAAAAGTCGATGTTCGAGGCATCACCAACTACGGAATCGCAGCCGTTAATCAGATTATTATTTTATTAAAAGCGACGCATATCATGTTTAACATTCACTCCATGTTCCCGCTTTCAACGCAGAAAGTGCAAATCGACTCCTGTGCTTTTGGCTCTATCACACTTCCGCTTAACTTATTGAATCGTGTACGAGCACCATCCAAGCACTTTCAACACTACTTGGATACAACCCTTTGATTATTCCAGTTGGATCGTGTACGCACTCATCCAACTGCTTGTTCAAGAATTTGATTCAATGTTTATTGAATCGTGTACGAGGGGCTTAAACAATATTTCTTACAGTAACAGAATTTTAGGCACGATTACAAACAACTATAATAGTAATATAATCAGCATTTTAAATTAAACTCAACTTCCATTCAATATAAAAAATATAGTTACTTCAAGCTGCCATAAAACTCTGCTGCCATCTATCGAACATCAAACTTACTAGAGGTCAATCACATCTTTGCATGTATTCTCGTTCTTTCGCGTTTTACCAACAATTTTATAGTATTTTCGTGCATTCTTGACGTAGCTTTTAATTCTCATCTCGGCTGAAGTTCATATTTGGCACAAAATAGTTTCAAATTCAAAGAAAACCCAAATAAAAACTGCACAACACTCTACAGCGCATGCGATTGCTGGAGCTTGACTGCTCTCCGAAGGAGTCGTTGCAACAGTTGCTAGCGACACCATGCGTCCGACGCGCAAACCAAACCGGCTTCACTGATTTCCCTTCAACGTGTCAATGCAGTGGCGCGTGCAGCAGTTGCGAAAATCACACAAACGAAACCACCTTTAGTCTCGTTTCAGTACAGTCGACTTATAGTTCAATAGAAAGTTAAAATCAGGTGTGTGTCACTTATTCATCATCAACTCCATGGAACTCATAATCATAGTATTTTATTTTAATTTCTGTTTCCAATAATCATGAGAAAAAGCCAAACATTGAACACTTCATTCATGCTTCATTGTAAAATTCAATTCTCACCGTAAGGAACATGGCAACAAAAAAACGTCAACTCCATGGAAATTATTCTATATATTTAAGTGGAATAAATAAATAATACAGTGTTGATCTGTAAGTACAGTCAATATCTACCCACAATACCTCCAGGATTCCTACAAACTTACATATTTTACAATTTGTTTTTATTATTGTTATTTTTCCCTATCTAAAAGACCCTGTCTGGAGAATGACCCATACACAAGATGAGTTCTAAATTTTAGGGCAGAAAGCTGCCTTCCAAGTGAGCAAAAAACTTAAACGAAATCATGAATAGAGAAACGCTTCGACGAGAAAACTGACCTAGAATCTTTGAGAACTACCCATTTTTCGGTTCATATTGTGAGGGAACTAGCTACACAGCTTTATATATATATATATATATATATATATATATATATATAAAAATAAACGAAGAGCTGCGTAGCCTAGTCAATAGAGCGCTCGACTTCAGCGCGAGTGGTCCCGAGTTAGATTCCCGTTGGGGGTTCAAAAATTTCGGTGATGACCCAGCATCGTGAGGACAATTGGGGAGCTGCTGTGAAAAAAAGACAGTGGCGATCACAGGGAGAGCGTCGGTTCTTCTCTTCCAACTAGTCTGGTCAGCGTGGGAGCAGTAGACCAACTCCTCTCTTCGGGGAGAGGCCTCATCCAGTAGTGGATTGAATATGGCTGTGATTTATTTATTTATTTCTATAAACGAAATTATATTACCGTAATTCTTAATCTCACAAAACGTTTACTTATGCAACACACCACCATTCAACTTGGAAATTTATTTGGACTCTCTTTCTGGGATTTTAGTGCAGTACAATTATTCGAGCAAGTATCACATGTATAAAATAGATCAGCGTTACGTAAACTTTTTCACGGACCACAGGTGGTCCTCCAGGTCTGCCCTTTGGAGTCTAGACTAGATTCAGCATTAGTCAAAGAAGACGGAAAAAATAAAAGTTCAAGAGAATTTCGTATCATACAGTATAACTGAGAATCAGAAATAATCATTTCGTCTGGACCGATAAAAATACAATTACGTCCTTACTTTGCAAGGTTAGTTTTGCGGATGAAGTATGCACGAAAGGTAGAGATGATACAAATTCTATTTTGAAAATTAAATGGCTTACAAAATATTCTTGACACTTCAAATATTAAACAGAAACTAACGTGTATTTTCTACAATCTATTGCTCCTAATATAAAATCAAGGAAATATTAGTTAATACTGCGTTAAAAATTGTATACTAGTAATAATATGTAACTCAGAACATTTTTTTTTTTTTTTAATAAAGTTGCCTTCGAAGATGGTCTAGAACCTCCCAACTGATAAAATTGGATCGCACTGGAAAATAGTTTGAGGAAAGCTAGAATAGAATTCAAGTGAGCTTGGTTTAGCCTTAATTATAATTCAAATTTAGTCATGTTTCAAAGTTCAGAGACGATTTTTTCAAAAAGGAGCTCTCGACCCATGTTTTCAAAAGCTTAAACTTCCTTTTTGCATTTTTTTAAAAAAAGAAAAAGAAAGTAAACACACACTATATATCCATAACCCGAATTCAAACTCGTAGACGCTTGTGGTCAATATTTTAATATTTCCAAGGATGCACACAATTTGTGGAAATAATACATACAAATGGTTGAAATATAGTATAAATTTATAATCTACAAAGACACTTGCAGTTACACACATATATATATATATTTCAAATAGGAAACAAATTGCACCTAAATTCTATCTTCATGTGACTACTTACTGGCTGTATAACTTCAGTTCGTTTTTCAATCAGAAGACACGTCTCAACCTTATACTGAAGTGCGGTTGTCGTACAAGCCACTTCTGATCGACATTTTACGTGGTATGCGAATTTTATTAGGTTTACCTGGTAAAATAACGAATGATGGTTCTTTGATCAATGACAATTTTTAAGTCTGGAATGTTGTTCTCACACACAAAAAAAAAAATCATTTTGATCTGAATCATTCTCAGCAATCAATGAAATCACATATATAAGAGTCAATACTACATTAAAAAAAAAGAAGAAACGGAAGTAACGAAATTTTTGGTTCACAACCAAACTCAGTTGATCATGCACAGCTCGACAAAACACCATCACCTTTTCTTTTTAGCGCTGCCACTGGTAGTTTGAGAATTGGAGCTAAATTAATTGTGTTACGTCATAATTTAGTCTATTTAAATATAAATATTTTTTCATACGTGAGTTCTACTCTAACCCATTCATAAAACGACTGTGCTGCATAATGTGACGTCATAAGATATCGTAAACAGTAATATTCCAAGCACTGTTATTTTCATTGTACCATTTTTCCTTCCCGTAAAATTACTTCATTTTCTTCACTTGGTTCATTTCAAACAGTGACGCAAGTTGTAAATTTTCTATAATGACAACTTGACTGTCGGTCGTAATAGTATATAGGTACAGAGGAAATTAGAAAAACATCCCCCGTCCTTTATTTCCAAGCGTGCTGTTTCTAGGACTTCCCATATCTTGATAAAATATGAAAACAAAAGAAAAACGCAAAGACACTACCATTTTCACACAATAACTACTTAAAAAGTATGACCAAAGGTACCTTACGTACTTTACCTATTAAGAGTCAAGGTGGTCCAAACAAACAAGATATTTCATATTGATAAAAGATGTTTGCACAGTGAATTATTTTAACACTACAAGGTAAGTTCAAAAATATAACTTGATCATAACTTTTAGGTGAGTTACTTCACAAAACCTACTAACGCATTTTTTTTTTTATACTATAAGCGGAGAAGTTCACCGAACGCCTAGAGTCTCGACAGGTATAAGAATAACACTTTGTTTCTTCGATATCAACTATGTGCAACCCTGTCTTGTCTCATACACCGCTCTCTCGCGCATACGCAACATAAGACAATATCCCCGTACGCATTGTATTCAATCTATTGTGAATCCATTTGAGAAAATTGAATAAAATTATTCTAGGAATCATAAGGAGCAGATAACATCTGTAAAAAAAAACTGACACTACAACAGATAGTCCTAGAAATTTAAAAAAAGAAAAAAAAATCACATGCACGTCAAACACAAACACACAATCTTCTAGTATCTTCTACCCCCTGAAGGTGAGGCGTATGCTCCAAACAGGGGTTGTGCGGGTGGGGCACCCAAACTGCTGTTGGAAGGACCTGTATTTGTCGTACCAGAGGGTGCCGAGGTATTACCACCGGACACCTTTCGGAAGAGATCCCCTTGTATAAGGCTGTCCAAAGCCTTCTGAACATTTGGATCACTAAGTAGCGGAGTAGTGGTGGGACCTTGGTTTGATGTGGGAGGCCAATTCGCTGGTGGAGGGACTCCTGTAGGTGCTGGTACAGGTGGAGGGACACCAGGAGTTCCTGATGTATTTAAGATGTTAATAATCCTCTGTTGCAGTTCAGCTTGCTTGTGTGTAGCTGGAAGTCCACTGGCATCAGCTGAAAAAAAAAGTTTTTCATTCTGTGTATAGAACAAACAAACTATTTGTCAGAAATTACATAATATGAACTAGGTCTTAAAACGTATTTAAATAATTCTTTAGTACTTAGGCGTTCTTTCGATTATAAATTTCATTGAGTTTATTCATTTACGTCTTGTTTTACATGGCGGAGTTCAGGCCACTGGCAACCTTTCTTTACATTCAACTGTGCATACTGGATAATTTACAGTTGTAGAATACGAAACACTACTGTGTTTTAGTTTCAGTTATGATTTTCAAAAAAACACTTGAAGCTTCTAAGCTTGGGTCGTACTATTAACGTAGGATCAGTTTTCGTCCCAGGCAGAATGTGGTGCACAGATTAACATGCTATGCTATTTGTCCCAATGTCTCAATTCTCAAACTTTATCTCTACGGTATCTGCGTTACAGAACTACGCCACTACAATACCTTTGTCTCCTTGATATACACCCTCCATTCCAAAAGAAACCGAACGTTTTAAAAAAACAAAAAAACAATGTACATTTTGGAACAAATCATTTTTATTAATCAATGTATTCCCCTTCTGCATCGATACACATATTTGCACGCTCCAACAAGTTGTCAAACGACTTCTCCATGTCCTTTATTGGAATGGTCTTTAGGACGGCGGTCGTCGCCTTCTCAATGGCTTCAATCGATGCGTGCCACTTTCCTTTCATCGCCAAATGCAGTTTCGGGAACAGATAGAAATCGTACGGAGCGAGATCTGGTGAATAGGGCGGATGATGCAAACGAATAATGTGATTTGTGACCAAAAATTCAGTTACAAGTCGCGAACGATGTGATGGTGCATTATCGTCCAAAAGAGTCCAACTGCCGATTT
>JAGDQP010006008.1:0-28663 GCA_022664845.1 Lepisma saccharinum
CTCACACAACACTGAGTCAACTCATCACAACTATCTGAACAGTGTTTTTAGTACGCAATCTCATCGTTTGAACGATATCTCGTTGAACCCGATCGGACTTATACAACGCGAGATACAGATCACTGAAGCCATCTATTGGCCAAATAATGGATTACTTTTTACACCAGATATATGAGAGGTTAAATAGCAGCAGGCAATATTTATGTTGTATGTAAGTGTTTATGTACTTTTTTAAAAAATATTTTACTGTAAATGAAATTAAACCTCTTGCTGTAGAACATATGTCTTGAAAGAATGAATCATTTCAAATATTGGTTGACTTAACCAATGTAACGCAGAAGATCAGTGGTTCCCAACCTTTCAACGATTGCGTACTGTTTAGTAGCCCCAAGAAAACTACGGCGTACACTTTATAGTAGAGTCTTGTTGAAGACGGCCACGGTGACTCAGTTGGTAGAGCGCTTACCTCTGGTGCTAGGGGTCGGCGGATCGATCCCTGCTCAAGCCATGTGGTCTTTGTGGTATGTAAACACCGTGTGCTTGGGTTTTCTCGGGATGCTCCCGTTTCCTCTACTTTCTTCATTCCACCAATTCATCCCATCATCATCCATACGGCCTGAGCCATAGTTGCCTAAAGACCTTAAAATAAATTCATTCTAGTTGAAGAGGGGATTTCCCACCATTTGCCAAAATATCGAAGAGAGAGAACAGAGCCCAGGGAACACATTATTCCTTTTCTGATGCCAAAGTAACTATTTGTTATATTTCGCTTACTGTCTTCATTAGCTGTGATTCAAACCTAACATTTATTATTCTATAACTAACGCTGTGTAGTTCTTTACTTGTTTTTGTGCCGTTAGTGATTATTTATCGCTTACTCCTGATCTAATCAGTACGTTCCGGCAGGAGTACGTGTATCACCGGTTAGAAACCGACGTAGTAGATTAGAGTTTGTCCAAATTAGTCATCCTATCTGAGTCCTACTAAATAAGTATCGACATGATATCTACATTGAAAACAGTAAAAAACAAATATAAAATGTTATTCTCTTTCATTTTGAAAGTATCTTCTTGATACGTCAAATATGCCAAATTTTGGATACTCTTTTGTATACCTTTCACTTGAGATCAGAATATGAATACCTTTCTTCTACAGTTTTGTGCAGTTTCTGACGCAAGTTTAACCGCATCATTAAATTGTTTTGAAAGCTTAAGAATCAGCCTGATGGATAGAACCTTGTAGCCTGGTGTTTTGCCCGACTGGGTTACAAAGAATATTCTTCAGTTTTCTTGCCACAAACTTTGAGGGATAACAGTACGCTAGAAAATAAAGAAAAAAGTTCCAGTCAGCCGGGTGTAAATTGGATCAACTTTTGAAGCTACAAGCAAATGAAAGCGTTCAAGAATGCACTTTTGAGCTTCATATTTCTACCACCACGATCAGTAAAGCTGATGGAGCATGGTACCGTCAAAGACTTTAAATTTGCAATAACCAAAAATGCATATTTCAGAATTTCGCAAAGGGGGTGCAAAGGATTCTCCCAATGGAGAAACGCATTCTGAATGATACTAACCGAACGAGGTGGTCGATTGTTGATCGATATTATCGGAAACAATATTATGATCATTTGAAAGAAGATATTATGAACATTTCAAATCACATTAATCGTCGGTTTATTATTCGGGAAAAGATTCGGAAAGATGTCGGCCAAGGCCTATGTTGAAAGTGTTATTTCGGCATTTACCTAGTGTGACTGAGGGAAAACCCTGTAAAAATCTCAATAAGGATAGTCGGCCACTGGGAACTAACCCATGACGTCCAGAATGCTACGCCAACGCTCTACCACTGAGCTACGGTGGCTCGGTATCTATAATTAGAGTTTGTAAGTTAATAGAAGATGCATATTCATGAAAACCAAATGCACGGCGACTTTGTTTCATAAGACGTCCAATATTAAATTGTGTTTGTTTGGCCAGATTGTGGGATCGAATATCTGGTAGCTTGTATATTTCATTAAGTTTGCAAGCGAATCATTCAGGGCCAAATCTCCTTAACCCACTCGTTGGATGCGAATTTCGGATTTTGTTTTTCGATCAGAACACTTCAGACGTCAATGCAGTAATTTCTTTCGTTTTATAAACGTATAACGAGTCTCAAATACATTATCCATGTTATTTGATTTATTTAGTCTTGGAGAATGAGGAAAGTCGAAGCTATTTATTCTATGTCAATGTTTTCTGTAGAATAAATAGTTGATGCAAATAAATGTTATTCGTAGTGAACGGTGAATTCATTAAGGTTGATTAGGTGATTTCCAGGGGGGAAAACAGCAATCATGGAATCTGTGGTAACTTGATTAATAGTTGTGTTAGAATTGTACTGGAACCGAAACAAGCAAGATGGCTGGTTTACCACGAATAATGTAACTTGAAGTGGAACCACGCACCTTGCAGTAGAGTAGAGAAAGCGATTTTTAATGATCGTCGATATTAAAGTTCAACTTCATTAGAGGAAGAGAGGGCGTGTATGTCTGCCAGAGTCCATTAAAAAGAAGAGTTCTCCAAAGAAGAAAAGTATGATTATCTTACTGAGTTATTTTATGGTTGTGGGATATCGGATGTTTTCATAGTTTTGTTAAGTGATAGTTGTTTGTAAATTGTTTAGAAATGAATGTCCACGCCAAGGAAATATTAAATATATTATGTTTTTCTGTACGGTACATATATAACTATTATTGATCTAACAAAATTACATGGCTAATCGTACGCAAGACAGAATTAATTACAAATACTTTACATTGAATGCTACGACTTTCATGTCGTCTCTAAACTTAGTGTGTCTTTACGGTAGTACCTAAACGTATTGATATACAATTAAATTTTCAAATTGATATGGAACTGATCTACTTTAGGTACGCCTAATTAAATTTATTTTAATATTATCCATTGTATTAACTAAACTAATTGAATATAATTGGATTCAACCTAAGCTAATCATACAATTTAATACAATACATGTAATGATATTTGAGAGACAAACCCGATGTTAATCAAATCTAAGTGCAATGATATATATACTTCAACTTTTCAACATCACATCACTTTAAAGGAAATAAAGTCGGGATTTAAATTAAAAATACATATCTTTCTTAACCAAATCTAAAGTTATTTTGATAGCACTTATTAGAACTTCAATAGGTTTTACCGGCTTCCTCACTAACATGCGTAAACTGTTACTTCGAGAGAAAACTATTAAAACAGGCTGACAAGTTTATTTCACTAAACGTTATTGTAAAAACACACAGCAAGCGTTACAGTTTCAATGTTCTAACAACATCTTCCTCAGGCGAAATCAAAATTAACACTAACAGTTCATAAAAAGCACCAGAAGGCCAAGAGAGTCTTTCTACGTCTTCCGCCAATCGCGTCCCAGAATTCGTTTACTTTCCAAATCTAAAGAAATTTGAACCAATCAGTCCATCGCTCACACGCCACACCTCCTTGTCAACTAGAGCGTTACAACAACTTGTAACAACAAACTACATAACAAGGAAACTGAAGCGAGGCGCAAAAATATATTAAAAAATAAAGCATAATAAACAAATAAATAAATCAAGATGAGTAAGACACAAATAAATAAATAAACAAATAACAAATAAATAATAAACAAGGAAACTTGAAAAGAGGAAGAGATAAATAATAAAAAAACAAGAGAGCGGGCGGGCTAAGAACAGTCCTTATTTTCTGGAATACTTTCTCTGCTGTTCTCTTCCCAATATATCTTCCCTTTCTTTAATTATGCTCAATCTATCATTCCAGTTTATCGCTTTATCTCCCGCTTCCCTAATTCTTCTCGCTTCTTTCCACTTCCTTACCAACAACCTTTCCTCTTGTTCTAGTATCTCCGCCCCTTCCTGTAAATGTTTGCAAAAAGCATTTTTGTCTCTTTTTGGTCTGACGTCATCCTTGTGTTGTTTAAGCCTCTCCTGTAAATTATTTCTCATCTCTCCTATATATACTCCCTCATAGTTCATACACGGCACATTGTACATCAGTCTTCTTTGTTGTTCTCCCTTTAGAGCACCTTCTTCTTGTTTTTCACCAAGTCCAAGAGCCTCTTCGCTCCTTCTATACGTTTTCACTCCTACATTTCACAATAGCACTTCATAATGGATCTCATCATGTCCAGGGGGTGTATTTCTAACATCACTTAAGGCAGTTACTGAACATCACAGTACTCACAGTTACTCATCACTGAAAATCACATTCAAGAAGTTCATAGACGAAGTAGTCAGATTACTGAAGATGAAAAGTTTTACGAAAATTCATAAGGAGGGGAAACTGAGGGAAGTCCTGGACTATAGGAGCAACATGCTACAGAGGTTGGAAAAGAAAATTAAGATGATAGCGAAGGCGATGAAAAGAGTTTCTCTGTAATTCTTCCCTCACTTTCTATCCCAAATCAATTTTTCTTTTCAATTTGTTTCCTTCTCCCTCCTTCTCTTTGTGCCATTTTCTTCTCCTGATCATTTTTCTGTCATCCTCTTTATATCCATTCTCCTTTCATTGTTCGCAAAACCTTTCCATGTCTCTCTTCTTTGATCTTCTTCCGTGTTAATCTCTTCTATTCTTTCCTCGATGTTCATTATAAAATTGTCTTTAGTTGCTTCATTAACGTCACTCTTCTTGTGACAAAAACATCTTCGGCTGCACATTTCTTCTGAAACCATGAAGTTACCAGTCTCCCGTCTTTCGTTTTCCAAATCCTGATATCCAAGAAATTTAATAGTTTCTCTTCCTCTATCTCACTTTCCAAAAACACCCCTTTGCCGCTATCATTGAGGTCCTTAATGAATATATCTAATGTTCCTCTTGAGCCTTTCTCTATACACAGACAGTCATCTACGTACCTGCAAAAGAGTAGCAGTCTGTCTTTTCCTTTCTACATCACCATCCTTTCCAATGATTCATAACCAAATCTTCTAACATTGTACCTATACAAGATCCAATACTGAGGCCTTCTTTCGCACGTACTATCTTGCCACCTATCTTACAAAACCCATTTTCCCATACCAATTTTAGAGCCTTCTGCATTTTATCACTATTTATTTATTTAGAACATAACAGGAGAACCTAATTACAATGTTCCATATTTTAGATTATTGTCACCATTAGAAGTACAATCAACATACAGATTTTTTTTACAATGTTATGAATTTGTTTAACATGAATGTTATAAAAATCAATTTCCTCAACTCTTTTACTTATGTCATTATAGGTTGCGCTCATTCTCCAAGTTGGTTACTTTTGCATAATATTTGTTGGCATTTTTTGATAATAAAAGAATGCTGAGTTTTTGATCTGGTTTTGGTTGATGGGACATGTATCTGAAAGTCTGAGATCAGATTAATGCAATCTATTCTATTTGTAAACACTTTGTAAAGAAAAATCATTTCATGAAGAGTACGTCTGTTCCCAAGGCTCATCATGTTAAAGTTTGTCTTTAATATTTTTTTTGCTATCAGTTCTCGGATATACTCCTGTTTCTTTGTATACCAGGAATCTTAGGAATTTTGCTTGGATTTTTTTTCCAGTTTGTCTGAAGTATGTGGAGTACTTGGATTCCAGATAATGGTAGCGTATTCAATTTTTGATCTTACATATGTTCGAAATAGACGCATGAGAGTTTCTGCCTTCCTGAAATCCTTTCCCATTCTTATTATTAATCCCAGATTTCTATACGCTTCATTAAACAACTTTGTCTACATGAACATCAAAAAGCAATTTGGAATTAAATATTATACCTAGATCCTTTATAGTTTTAAGGTATGGTAGAGGCATGTTATTAATTTTATATTTGAAATGCACGGCTGTCTGACGTCTTGTAAATGACATTATATTACATTTGTTGACATTAATTTCAAGTGAGTTATTGTTACACCATTTAACTATTTCGTTTATGTCAAGTTGTAGATTTTCACAATCGTTCAATGAGTTGATAGTAGAGTAAATTTTTAGGTCGTCAGCGAATAAAAGTTTGTTAGGTGTTTTGATACATGCAGGGAGATCATTAATGAACAATAAAAATAATAGGAGTCCTAGGTTCGACCCTTAAGGCACTCCCGAAGAAACAGGATATTCTTGGGATATTCCACCTTTGTAAACAACATACGATCATTAAAATAAGACTCAAATAACTTAACTTAACCATGCCTGGGGAAAAATGAAATTGCCTGTTTTTCCGTAAGAATGCAGTGATTTACTGTGTCAAATGCCTTAGCAAAGTCGGTGTATATTACATCCACTTGCTGGCCCTGGTCTAAGATTGAAGTTATGTAGTCAGTAATGAGGCAAAGATTCGTTACAGTTGACCATCCACTGAGGAAACCATGTTGAAATTCTGATATTGATGGTCTGACATGAATACTGATTTTTTTGTACAATATTGATTCAAATATTTTGGCAAATGTGCAAAATATGGCAATTGGCCTATCCCTCCCTTCTATAACACTCCATCCCATTTCTTTATCCAATATACGCAATATTTCCTCTGTTCGTAAACTTGGGAACATGCTTTTCACATCAACACTGAACATCCCAGTACTTTTCCTTTTCAACCTTAATTCCTCTGTAAACTTCACCACTCTTTTACTTTCTTGCCCTTCTCTTATCGCCTTCCCTATCATCATAATTTTCTTCTCCAGCCTCTGTAGTATGCTGCTCCTACAGTCCAGGACTGGCCTCAGTTTCCCCTCCTTGTGAATCTTTGGAAAACAGTTCATCTTCGGTAATCTGACTTCTTCGCCTATAGGAGTCTCACTTCTTGAATATAGTACTCTGATGTTCAGTGATGAGTATTGTCATGTTCAGTAACTGCCCTAAGTGATGTTAGAAATACACTCCCTGGACATGATGAGATCCATTATGAAGTGCTGAGGTACCTTTTATCCCACGGTAAGATCTTCCTATCGAATCTTTATACCAAGATCTAGAGAACCTATAGATTTTCTGATTGTTGGCAAGAAGGTATCGTAATTCACATTCTGAAACCAGTCAAAGTCAAACCAACCGCCAGCAGTTACCGGCCCATTACTCTCACTAGTTGTGTCTGCAAGATATTCGATTGATTGGATTGTTATTACCATCCATAAAGGAACTGATGGGCTGCTAAGGTCGAACTTACAGTTTTTGGTTAAGTGGACTCGGAACCATTTCATTTAATGTACCTGAACGGGAACTAAATCCGTTACCTCGTGCACAGAAAGTGACTGCCCTAGCCTCGCGGTTACCACGTGAGGTCACAATATATTCGAGAAAATAATAAACCGACAATTAATGTGATATTTAAAAAGTCACAACCTTCATTCAAATAATCATAATTGTTTCCAATAATTTCGATCAACAATCGACCTACTCTTTCAGTTAGTCTATCCTTTAGAATGTGTTCCTCCATTGCACACACCTTGCGGAATTTTGTAATATGCGTAAATATTGCAGACTTAAAGTCTTAGACGGTATCATGTAGCATCAGTTCTACTGTTCATGGTGTTAGAAATACGAACTTCTGAAGTTCATTTTCCCACGCTTTCAGGAGCTCTAAAAGGGGCCGAATTTCCACCCGGTCGGTTGTTTTTTTTATTTCTTGTGTAGGCCCTACTATCATTCCTTGAAGTTTGTCACAAGAAAACTGACGAATATACTGTGTTCTTTGTCACCCAGTTGGTTAAAGCAGCCAGCTACCCCTGAGACTATCAGGCTCGAACTGAGAGTCAGTGAAGCCACTGGATTATTCCGACAGCTTGTACGTTTCCTTTTAACTCACATGAACACTCATCAATATGAAATACACAGCAACACATGACTCGTTGTGTCCTCATACAGCACTACCAGATATTGTGCATACAGGTCGTCTTTAGATCACCGCACAGTAACATCAATTCCATGGTGGCCTGGTTAAACCTGTAAGGATCTTGTCACAGATTATAACAATATGACTTCTTTTAACAATCAGCACTTTTCGGAAATAGAGATTATTTCCTCTCCCTATTATGAGGAAACTGTACATGACACCAATACTAACTTCATTACTGGATCTTCCATTTGAAAATCATTAAGAAAACGTTAAGAGTTTTCAAACAGCAAAATCATTGTAGAACAGTCTCAACTAGATAAACAATATTAACTTTTATCAATTATGGAAAATATAATTTTTAATTAAACATCTATCCAATCTTTCAGTTACACAAGTATTATTTGGTATTTCTAACTAGTATTTACATTTCGTGTTTTAATTTAAAAGGAGAAAAACTAAAAACAAAGTATAAGAAAAGTTTACTGGAAAACTGTGCCCGTGTTTTGTGCTACAGACAAGATTTTACAGGTAAACGAATCAGAAGGTAGCTTTTCTCTTTTCAACTACCGCCTCGCCGTACAAAAGTAAAATAAAATTGAGATTTTCTTTCTCAACATCTTTCTTTATTTTTCTGTTCCGCACAAACTTTTCATACAAGGCACGTTTCACGCCTTACAAGCGTAATTAAAATTTGTCTTCCAGCATAAACGGAAGTTAGTCGCTATTTTCCTTTTCACACAAGCAGCATTGGCCATGAATGCTAATTTCTCAGCACATAATCTGCACTTGCGTGGTTTCGAATGGTTGCGGAAAGAAAGTGGACTAAAGTGCCACAGGAAGAGAGAGAAGGAGAGAGATAAAGAAACAATGAGAAGAAGAGAATGAAGTATATAAGACAAAAGAAATAATGGATGTAATTTCTCGAAAGATAACAAGAATTTCGTTAGTTTTCCTCTGCGAGTTATGGGAATTATTCATCAGAATATTTCACGAGCTTCAAGCAAAAGGAGAAAATTAAACAAGAACATTGTTTTTTTTTAAAAAAAAAATCCTTTATTTAGCCACTTTTGTGAATCTATTTTCTGAAACTCTTTTCGTTTAGACTCGATGCATGTCCGCTATCAATACACTAGTTTCTGTATTCCGTCAGAGGAAAATGGAGTAGGCTATTGACACCACAAATCACCTCCTTGACAACTGCATGCCCTTCAGATGTTATTTCAACTGAGGAAAGGGCCACAAATCAGAAGGCGCGAGGTCCGTGCTATAAGATGGATGAGACAAACATTGCGGAACTGCAGTTTTCCAACGCAGTGGTTGTCTTTTACCACGTGGGAATCGTCGCATTAAAAAGATGATGAACACAGACACTTTTCGCGTATCTGTTAGAGCAGTGGATCACACCATCAACGACAAACTTGGGTTCAAAAACGAGTGTTTCGGATTTGTCTTTCGTCAGCTGACAAATGAATTTACACAAGCCTATCTGCAAATATGTCAGCAAAATTTAAAGCAATACGAGGTGCAGGGCTAGACTTTCTACGTCGTATCGTCATCGGGGATGAGATCATCATTACGACTCAGCGACTAGACGACAGTCCATGGAATACAGGTATCCGAACTCCCCTCTTCCGTAGAAGTTCAAGAGAACCATCAGCTAAGAAAATTCATGTCTGGGACATGGCGCAAATGTGAACCCTTCACGCTACACGCAAACGTTGCAAAGATTGCAAGCACGTCTGTATTGCGTTCGTTCAACGAGAGATGAAATCATTCATCATGACAACGTTCGAACCGACACAAGTCGAGAGACAACCTCCGCCTTTTGGAAAAGTTTCAGTTGAACAATGTTTGCCGTATCCACCTTATAGCCCGAACCTCGCACTTTTTGACTTCTGGCTCTTTTCCAGGCTAATGGAACATCTGAAGGGTACGCGCTCTTCGTCCGACAATGAGGTTGGCACGGAAGTGCGTCGTTGGTGTTTACAGTCGACTTCATTTTTCTCTGACTGAATGCAGAAACTAGCGCACAAATTTTGGAAGTGTATCGACTCGCGTGGGGAATATATCGAAAAATAATATTACTCTTTCAAAGATAACATTCCTACCTTTCATTGGAATGTAAAATCATAAACGTCATACTCTTAGTAAAATTGTTATGACATAGGAGACAAAACTTATTGAACAATCCTCGTATCATACTGCTCAAATATATCTTCTATTTTTCATCTAGCAGTGTTGAAGTTTGTTTATTTCTTTGAATTAACATTCTTTGTTCTTTACATTGATGCTTATTCCATGTACTTTATAGTTTGTTTTGACTCTTTTCATGTTGTAAATTACGCTTGATTCTCTGTTAAACGAACCAGATTATGCAGAAATCTACGTAAGTAACATTCGTGCCTTTCTCCATTAATTATCATAGTTTATTCTGTCCGTTAGTCCCATACTTTAACCATTATTCTCTTATTAAAATATTAGTATTCTGATCTAATTTCTTTACAATCTTTCCATTTCTAGCCGGCTTCTCCAATAGCTTCTCCCAGAGTTTCTTTGCATTCAACAGTTGGTTCGAATTAATGTTTTCCGTAATCTATTATTTCCAAATCGTTGTCAACATTATGCCTACCTCCATCAATCAAGACTTGAGTTTCATTCAGCGATCTTTTGTTTACAGACGGTTATATTCTTTGAGGTTTCTTCCGTCGACACCAGATTATTTATTGTCTCTGCAAGATAAACTTTTTAGTTGACTGTGATAAGAATTTGATGTAAAATAAAAACAGCCTATATTTAACTGACTTACTGTATTATTATTTTCTTGCTATTGTGATTGTTGTATTATTTTATTAGAAATAGGTGCAAAATGGCGTTTATAATGGTATCAAGTTATACATAAGATGATAATAATTGACAATAATTGATAATAATAATTAACATTTGAGTAGAAACTTAACAAATTATATAATTTACGAACATGAAATAGTATTGTTGCTTAATACTGAGTTTCTAATTTACGGTAAAGAGGAAACGAAATACAGTAGAATATATTGACTGCATTCAACGCAGTGAGCTACTCTGTGAGCAAGAGTTTAAGTTTATAGCACTGACAAGTTGTGAGATTCAGGTTTTGCCATGTTGGTCTACCATTTAATTGTCAATGACGTCACGTCTGACAACCTATAAATCTTTGCTAACCGTGTTGAATGCACTCATTACCATTGTTTTTCATGATTTTATAACATAGAGTTAGGAAGAAAATAGAGAGGACATACATGACGTTACATGAAGCCAAATTACGGTTCATCGGCAGCCATCTTGTGTGGCCCCATTAGAGTCCCTCTATATAGTGTACTGTGAGGATTGCCTTTTTTCAGTTGGAGGATGAGTCCAGCTGAGAGAGGCAATACTCGGATAAGAGGGACTCTAAATGTGGGGCCAGTTAATATGGCCGAAATGCTTCGTCCCTTCCGTCTCTTGGCTTCATTCCCCTCTCCAACAAAACAGCCTAAGGTTCCCTCTATTTATATTCCTAACTCTATGTTTTATAAATAATAAAAAATATTCTAATTTGATATGAAGTGTTGGGATAATTTAATACATTTGCATCGATGACAAATATTTAAAAGTTGGTATAGTTTGTTTTTAAATATTATAAGGATAGGTAGATACGTTAAACTATTTTGTCATACTCTATAGTAATACCAACCCTTATACATTTGCTGTATCTGTGTTAATTTGTAATAAATACATGCCAAACAAACTCTCTTACTATCCTCTATATGCTCGCACGTTTTGTACAAAATAAAACAATAGCGTTTTATTCCCTTTCCGCTTCAAAACACCAAAAACTCTAAATTCTTTTAGCTATAAACATTTTTCTATGGGTAAAACAGCTGAAAATAAAAAAAGGACAATTTTTTTTCTTAGGTAGTTCAATTTATTATTTTCCTTGAATAAGTTCCATAAAAAAAATACACTTTGATACATATGTTGTCCATAAGGGCTGTACCCACCTCTTTAACGAGTATAAATATGGCCGAAACAAGTATTCCATTATTTTCAGGGACTAATTTTCCATACAAAAGAACTGACTCCTCGGCAGGCTAGGTGGTGGATAACTCGAATCTGGTCGACCAAATATGTTCTTTGAAACCTGTTTTAAACAGAAATTGGAAGAACTTCGGGATCGATATGTATCCACTGTTCAAAATGGCGGAGAATGAAAGTTCCGAAACTAACTGACTATTCTTTTATTATTTTTTGCTCAGGTTGGTAGAGTCGAAGAGAACCGTATGAAGTATCAAAGTGTTCATATAGCAAAAATATTGTATATGATATTCTTTGTTTTAAAATCTCTAACTTCCCAAGGTTTTCAGCGCCACTAGAGAATCATGATGTGTTATCTTCTAAATATCTGTTTTCTTTAATTTTATTTAAGGCGTTTGGGCATCTGTGGCTCAGGTCTCTAAATGTCTGTTCTCATCCTTTGTACTGACCTCTTAGAGAAAACATATAATTTTTCACGTGCAGACACTGGAAACTTGCAGGGGTTAATGTCTAAAAATACAATACCACATAGAAAAATTTTGCTAAGGGAACTATTTGTCACCTTGTACTGCGGCTTTGTTACACTCTTAAATTTTGAGCAAATAATGGTAGTACAAAAGTCTTTTTAGACCTTTGAACCCCTCTCCATTTTAAGTAGAGACAACATATCAATCCTTAAAGTTGTCCTATTTTTTTTTTCTTTAAACAAGAACTTTCAAAGGATACCAGATCTCTTGCAATTTGAAATTTTTGTTTTGCCTCGTCCGGGAGTTAGAGGTACTTTTCTTTACCTAGAGATGAGTCACCGTGGCTCAGGCGGTAGCGCGTCTGACTACGAATCGGGTGGCCCGGGTTCAAATGCTGGTCAGGACGCTGGAGTCTTTTTTCGCAGTGTTCCCATGCCTGGCGCTCTGAGGTGCACTAGCCTCCTGTCAAATTGAGTACCAGATTGGCCTTGGTACTCCTGGGAAACTTGAGTAGGTACAGGCGGTCGAGCGTGGACTTAGCACCCCACCTCGCTTAATACCACAGGTCGAGAATATGTGGAGCGCTACCTCTGCATTCGCGGTTCACTTCATATGCGTATCGCACTGGGATAGCCTTACTAGCAAGTTTTCAATATAGGAAATATAATCCCTAAAACAAAGGAATGCCGGGGGGGGGGGGATTTTTTTTTCATAGTTCCATTCGTTCCAGAAATATAGAGAGTGGGTAGAGATTTTATGGGTCTCCTGTAAGTTCTCAACAATTATTACTAGACATTGTTGTTTTGTAATTGAAAGATTTATAAAATTATGGGCTGCTAAAGTGTTTTATAAGTGGTGGAAATGTGATATAGAGTCATCAGAGTGTAATTAATGATACTTGTACAAAATATTGTATCGTTTTGCTTAACTGTATAGTTATAATTATTAAAGGATGGTCATCCTCCTTCATAATCTGATTCGATATGTTTTATATATTTAAAGTATTTTAACCTTCTGGTAAGAATTGTTGCGCTCTTATTAATATGCGTACGACTGGTTTTGCTTATTTTAGTTCATTGATATGGTTGGGAAAGAGTTTAGATATCCCTCGGCCAAAGACATGTTATATTACAGATAGTCTAATCTACGTTAAGTTGAGGTAAGTGCTTAGGGTCAGTTCTACAATCGACCGCTAAAGTTCTAGTCAGCGCTACGTTGAGGTCAACTCTCATTTTGCGTACTCTCATTGGTCAAAATCAGACTTGCCTCAACTTAGCAGTGACTAGAAGTTTAGCGATCGATTGTAGAACTGACCCCCAGTATTGCTACACATGTCGATTATTTCATCTCCAAAATTATACTAATCTTATGCTAATGTGTTTTTGATAAAGAAAAGAATCAATATTGTCTTCAATTCACAATCATTTATGAATAGCATATTACTTTCTTCCCGTCGGCCTTTGTACATCAAGATGTTACATTTAATTCGGAGGATTATATTTTAGAAGTTGTTACATTTTATTCTGAATATAACAGTAACAATAAGGAAAGAGAACAATATATTATATTGAAAGTGACAGCTTCTGTGAAGACTCAGCTACTCTCAACTTCTAGGAATCTCATGACAACATTTACTTCCCTGACAACACAATATTGTGTACAACGTATTGCCTTGATTAAAGCTTTGATTCGTGGTAGTAATACAAGGTGAATCAAAACTCATGATAGCCCCGAATACATTCTGAATGAAAACACATGCAACTTTGAATAGGAAGAAGTCTTACCCTGAAGTAACTTTTAGGTTGATCATTGCGCTAACAGGTTTTCAAAGTTTGTGAATCATTTCTGAATAGCCCGTACCTAAACTGACTATTTTCCTGGTTTGCCAGGAGTGAGTATTTCCCAAAAATTTATATTTAGTGCCAAAAGGGTGATCTTAATTTTTTTGTGTGTGTGTTCAGTTACCTGATAAGATATAAGATCAGTGTCTGTTTCCGCGCTAGATAATCAAAATCAAAAACCGTTCATATTAAAACGTCGTTTACAGATATTAATAACTGACTTCTTTGCTCAATATATTATGAAATATTAACATAAAAACGATGTGTCACATGTCGATGTCTTCTGCAGCTCAAGTTCGTGACATCAATAAAAGAAGGCTGCCTCCAAAATAGTCAACGGATCCTACCATACTCCTGAGATGTTTCTCTTCACTCAGCTACATTATTGACCTATAATAAATGTTCTAGGTTTTGGGTACATTTAGATCATTTCTCTTAAATAGAATAATTTGAACATAAAACACAATTGAAACTATGTTTTTTGTTAAAAAGTTTTTATCTCTCATTTCCGTTTTCTAGAGTCACCATGCTGCTCACAAACGAAGATTAATACCAGTAATTGGCAATCCTCGAATTTTCTATACACTTCATCAACTAGTGTCTCAATGTAGAACGTCCTATTTCCTAAAGCTTGAAAAACCACGCTCGAGAGTACAATAAAAAAAAATCCTTTCGGCAGGTCTACAGGCTGAGGTAGATTTCGAAGTGTTTTGATTGAATTTATTGGGGTAAGTGCAGAATAAAAACACTTTAAGTAAATATACTTTTATCATTTTATTTTCATTATAAAATTATAAATACGGTAACTATTTACCCTAATATGTTAACTAATTACCATGCAAGCTTTTTGTTATTAGAAATGAATGCAGTGATATTCCAATTGAAATCAACAGGCCCAATGAAACCCGCCACCTTATATACCCCTAACGAAATATGAGCGCTATCGAGAAACTAGTTATTGATTTATAGATTAATCAAGAGCTTTCCAACGTTACCCCACACGACATGGTTTTTAAAATTTCGAATTTCCACCCTCACCCTCATTCATACCCCTACAACCGCTGAATCGGTTGGTGTCACCGTAAACTTCTTAGGGAGTACTATAATTTATGCAGACAAAGTTTCCCTATAAACTCCAAAGGGGCTGATATGTATTTTTTTAAATTTCAACCCCCAAGCACCCCCTTGGGCCGATTTTGCTCATTAACGAACTTATCCGAGCTATTTAGCCTAGAAATAACATAATAAAATTTGGTTCAAATATCATCAAAATTATGGCCACTAGCGTGTAATTATATAAATATATATTTTCAAAATTTCAACAACCTCCCCCGATAGATTTTTCTTTGAAATCTATTTAAAAAACTCCATACCTGACTTACCTAACCTCCACGTACCCCTGGTCACTAATTTTATTAAATTTCCCAATGCGTCTATATACGAGAAAAGAGAAAATTATTTTTTCTTTAAAACAAATACAAACAAAACCACACCGGAATTCGATCCCGGGTTCTTCGTATTAGCTTTCCGACATGCTACCAATATTCGAAATTGGCAATTGGAAATCAGTCGCTTGTCAGTCTTATTTACGGTTATTTACTGTTTAAAGAGTAATGCGCCTGCGCGAGAATGGCCCCGCTTTAATAAGGCTTTCTCTATTGAGACACTACTTTATTTATGACTAATATCGTATAAATAATACAAAGTACGTTAAGTAATAGCACGTTATGTTTAAAATGATACTTTGGTCTCCATCTAAATCAGATGTACATAAGAACTGAAACTTAAGATAATAAAAGTAATAAATGATCTTCTAGAAGCTGAGATAATGGAAAATAGCTTCCAGCAACTAACTTATCAACTTATCGGGCTTTTCTCCTTGCTATATTCAACAAATGGTAGAGCACTTACCTGCAAAAGAAAAACCACACATATTTTTTTAAATACATATTCGTAAATGCAGTAACTTGCATGACAAACTCAACTTGTAGTCCATGAAGCTTTGCTTATTCGCAAAAACAAATATTACATGTTTTACAAATTCTTTTTCTCCTTCACTTGGGATAAATATGCAAACATAAGAAACATACATACACACTAGGTTGTATCGGAAGAAAGAAAGACAACAACTTGAGGAATTTTAAACGTTAATAGCAATAAAAAGTTGCGTTGTTATGATATAACTACGCACCAAAAAAAATATAGGTCAAACAGTTTATTTCTCACCGGAGCCCAATCGCTTTAACCCTTAGAAAATTAACTTCACGTCATGGCCCTGTCACCGTCCTAATTAATATAGGACCATAAGTAAAACTTCGTTGGAAAGCTTATGGAATGCAGATTCCAAGCAGATAATATTTGTACCCATCACGCTCAATCTGTAGAAGACAACGACGAAGAATGCGAGAAATTTGGGGGAAACTTTTTCTAAGGAAATCGTTCGAAGATGGAAACACTTGTAATATACGCCTACAAAAATTCGCCAACGAGTACCTTAGACCCTCATGTCCAGCATATCTAACAACCTTAAAAACAGGAGGAATAGAAGGTGTTAAAAAATTAGACAGACAAATCAATATCCGATAATGCTTGCGGAACATTTTAGTTCAAGATAAAAGTGACACCCTCACTTTGGTAACCTTAGTCACCTTCCTATCTATTATAGGATCATGAATGAAATCTCATTTGAAAGCTTATGGAAGTTTATTTTGACCTGCGTTTAAAAAAGGTGCTTTATGAACTTCGATAGTGAGCCAAAGTTGCCTAAAGGCCATACAGAAATTCAGAATCAAAATACTGGAGCTTATCTTCCTAATTAAATCCTGAGAGAATATTTTGACAAAAAACGAAACGTAAATACACATACTTTAAAACGAAAATACATGATACATATATTTTTGCCGACTGCAGTAATCACGCGACATCATTATAGGCACTAAATACAGTTCCACATGACGTCATAGAGTATAGATTTTATGTTGCACTCCATCAAAATGTTTTTACAAATCAATTGGAATGAATGTATTTAAAGCCTCTTGGCATCTTTGGCTCAGGCCGGGATAGGATGATGTCAAGGTATCGGTCAGGACCTTACTAAAGGCACCATCTCTGGATTCGACAAATCAACTGAGGTAAACTCTAGAAAAAGATCAGTTAGGATGGTCGGCAGCGGGGTTCAAACCCGCGTATCTACACATTGCTGCTACAAAGTCCGTAACGTTACAAGTTGGGCCATGTGGGCTACGTCTTCAAGGCCATAAAATTCCATTAAAATTCACAAGGGTTAAGTTTGTAGTTTTTATAATTTATAACGCTTTTATGTAGAATTTGGAACGTGGAAAAACATTTATTGAAATAATACTAAGTCAAATGGGAAAGACTAACATTGCTTTTAATATGTTACCATCATTGAGAGAACATTAATGATGATAATGATGATTTTAAAACAGGAAATTATTTATGTTAAAATACACCTCAGTTTCTTCTTTGTCCTACAAAATTAAAAGAAATATTATTTCCTGACTTTTGCTTTTTTTTCTTTTTACTCCAACTTCCTGTTGATATATACTTCTGTGAATTTAAGGGAATACCATTTTCTCTCATTTTAAAAATCTTTCTTCATACTCGAGCGATCAAAGCCTTTCCCCTAATGTTTTTATTTTACTCCAAGCGAAAATTAAACCAATTTCTAAAAGCAAAATTAATTTTTTTGGTCTTCACTTCTTCCTGCATACCTTGTTTTTTTTTTGTAAAAAAAAGTTCACTCAAAATGTGTTTCTTCCTTTTGCTTGAAGTTGAAATAAAAGAAGAATATTTGCTTTCTCCTTGGTGAACATTTGGAAAGTGATTTCTCTCTTGAGAGAAAACAAAATAGAAGTAACAACCGTGGTCGCTAGATGGAGATAAGATCGGAAATAATAAAGAATGTAACATTTCTATACTCAAAAACAACATATTATTTTCTTTTGCGATGTCACTCGCATCCTGCAAGATGTGCCTTAGATTATATAAATATTTTGTCTCCTATATTATTCCCGGAACTGATTATACAAACTCACATTTTGGATCTTTCAAATTATATTGTCCATTATATTCCTGGTTTCATGATGCTCTAAATTGCAGTTCTCACACTTTTTTTTAATAATATACTTTTCCAAAAGCAGTATCAACTCTATACATAAAGTTCTAGTCTACGCAATTCAGGCATATTCAAAAATGTTGAATTAAATATTCATTTTTAACTACATGACTTCAAATTAACAGGTGTGTGTATGCAATGGACATTTCACTTGGCGCACGAATATGAGCATACATTAGAGCCAGAACTATTATAACAACCAAAGATATTATAAATAAAAGATATTGTAGTTTCAAAATTAAATAAATAATTTGAGTGTTTTCAAAAACAATTGTCATTTAAAATATTTATAGTATCAATAGAATGTTCGGAAATATTTTGTCTCAGCGGAAACCAACAAGCACCCCTGAGAGATGGGTATATAATTCGATGTAACGCGCTATGTAAATCACTTATTCTTAGGCGTAGACCCAAGCAGCCTCTTGGCACATCTTCAGGTAGGTCCAAGAAATAAAACAATTATTATGTTTATTCATTAGGCATTATTGTTTACCTTTCACCCTTTTCTTCATATAATTTGTCACATATAGGACACCCTTTGCATGCTGGTTAGTGATGGGATGCTCAGTTCATACATATAGGTTGACCAGAGGAACCCCACCACATATGTTTATTGGAGAAGCTACGCTGAGACCATAAGAACGGATCTTCAGGTCAGGGTTATGATAACGTTCTTTTCAATGAGTTAGCCGGGGGACGTTACACTTTGTATTTTAATATCTTATAGTTTAAAGTGTGTTTCGTAAGTTTGTGTGTAAATTCTAAGGGTTTTAATTCAGTAAAGAAAATTTGTTTTTTCTTTGTCGTCTCAAGCCTTTATTACACAGATATTTCTTTATTAACTTAACCCTAGGAATACAATGCTTGTAAGTGCTACGTGTGTAATTCAAGGGAAGGGGAGGGATCAAATTTGCCGTGCTGTTTCCAGGTCATGTTTGGATCTTATATTGTGATTTTGAGTAATACTGAATTATGTACAATGAAAACGAACAGTAAAAGTAGCTATTTGTTCTATTATTCTTAAGTGGTTACATTTGCGACATTGCTTGCATTATTAATTGGAGTTTAATTTTATGTTATTTGTTTATACATTTATACTTCTAAACTTTTGTGTACTACATGAGTAAGAAACATTTTATATAGTCATCTGATAACGAAATAAGGTTTCAACACTAACAGTAACATTTATGCACAAACACAAACATTTTTATGATGTATCACATTTGAAACATATGAGTTTTGTCCTATAACAAAGATGAATTACATCTATTACCAAGATGATCAAATCAGCCCGAACCATATAAAATATTTTTTCCATGAATTCTAAGTAAATATATTGTAAATAAAATTTAACGTAAATGAAGAAAACCCACTGAAATGAACAATGTAAAAAAATCTGGTGGTTTTGAGAATAATTATAACCAGTAAAAAAAAATGAACTTGCGGGCAAAATTGAACCCCTTGGTATTCTTAAGGTTAATAATATTGAACAGACAAAGCCTGTATATTTTTTCCGTGTGTTTGTGGTTGATTTTTATCTCTAAAACTGTTTGAAGGACGTTGATGAAATTTTGTACGCATTATGAAATTGGTGTGAGAAAACGATTTAAGTCTCTCAACTACAGAAAAGTTCCTTTTAGTTTATTACATAGATTTACTTGGGTATTGCCGTAGGGGGGATGACCAATGAGAATTAAAATGTATGCGTGACGTCGCACATGACCAAGAACAGGTGATGGTCCCGGTTTCTGTTCCGGTTATTCCCATGATTACAGTTCTTGCCACAGATACAGTGATTGCTCCGATTCATGTGAACGATACGAGCCCGGATTTCTTTTGTAATATAAATCCCTTAAATATGTACATAAATATGTAATAAAAATGCCTGAAATGTGTAAAAAAATGTAAATTCATAATGAAATATGTACTATAAATATTTATTTTTAACATTTATTTTCTTATTTATTTTCTTTTAAATTTATTTCCTCACAAAGGAATATGTTTATTTTAAAAGCACTTACAAAAATCAAAGTTACCTTGAATCTTGGGGTACCAAGTTACCTTCACTCTTTGAATATGTTCAATTATTTAAGGTACAATATGCCACTATGTACATTTCCAAATGTTCAGAAGTAAATGTTGGTCGCCGATCGGACTATATATTCTTGCACACAGAGAAACTTCTCTCTACGTCGCAAGAAGTAACCAGAGCATACTTCAGGAGGTGAATGTGGTTGGGAAAAATATTATTAGGAGCGTTAACTGTTTCACCATTGAGAATGCAGCTCAGTGTCAATACGCTGTTGTTACCTGGGTTCCTTTCAGTCACTGCGTCAAATTTTCTTCGAACTGTCTTTCCCACATCTCCTCCGACAGCAGTCAGTTTCTTTCCTGCAGCCTCATATACAGGGTGTTTCAGGACCTCTGGTACAAACTTCGGGAGATGAATCCTAATATCGAAATAAGAAAAAAAAAAGTTCATATGAACACGCGCCCTATCATGCGTAGTTTCGGCGCTAGAGGGCCCCAAAGACGTCCAAAACTGTATTTCAAGGCGATTTATTTCGAATACTAATAGTAGTAGAGCTGGCGGCTCATCGTTTCGTCAAAGAATTCGTACTTTCTCGTTTGGAAAATGCGCATGTGACTCGAAAGTGCGCGAGGGATTCCTCGATTGAAGTGGGGGATTCCCCATGAATTGTACAGCGAATGTGAGTCGAACTGAGTAAGCAGAGGATGACTTGCTATCAGAGAACAACACCACGTTGATTCCAAGGTGATACCTCAAACGGGACGATGACAAAGTGTCTCTACGACAAAGTGAACCTGATTTTGAGAGACAGTTTGTCGGCGACAAAATGTATCTTCGATGAACCAAATTGAGGAAGAGAGACAGTTAGTTTGTCTTGTTTGACCCCGTCAAAGTGTCCCTCCTCAGGAATGTGATACAGTTTGTCGGAGATACACTTTGTCGCCGATGAACCAAATGAGAAAGAGAGACAGTTTGTTGTTTTCGACCATTCCTGATTGGTTCGACTATATCAGGGGAAATCCTGGAAAATCACAGTCAGGAAGGTCGACGGTGGGAATCGAACCCACGACTTCCCGAATGCGAAGCCAACGTTCTACCAACTTGCTCGGTAAATATATTAAAGAATGAAACTGAAGTAATTTATTTTCAGTATGTTAAGAATCGCTGTATGCTGTATGTAAAACGTGCCACATTTTACATTCTCAAAAATTATTGGTCATCTCATTACTTCATGATGTACACCCTAAAAAATATTGATTTTTGTTTAATTCCGCGAAGAAATGAAGCCAATAGCGTAAATTAAAAATACATTTAGAGGTGGGGCCTAGCCACCCAACCCCCTCTGATTTCGCCCATCTTCGAAAACGAACAAATTCTTATCACATAATATTGGTGGGTTAATTTTGGTTTGACTCTGTTAAGAAATACAGCCGAAATCGTAAAATAAAGATGAACGTGAAATCTTTGAGGGGCATAGCCCCCATCCCCTGCACTGATTTACCTCATTTTCAACAGGGTTTGACCTTCTATCCCATAAAATATTTCTGCAAGGTTTCTGAGGAAGCAACTGATCACACAAACTTGTGAATTTGAACAAGGTTAAATTATAATTTTAACTTTGCATTGGGACCAGAAAAATATTTATAAATATTTGTATCGCTGTAAAACAATCGTTTATTAATGCAAAGTTACGGTTTACGATAGCTTCCGCTAGATAGCATGGGTATGAACATCGATTCTACTTTTCTTTTATGATTACGAAACAACGAACTTTATTTGTTGACTAAGCTTCTGAAACTGTAGTTAGAAGTATACAAATTATACTGCGCGCCTGCGCACTTTTAAATTTCTCTTTGTTTCGATTAAACTATCTTCACAAATTTCAACCTGTAACGCTGGAGCGTCGAGCAGATGAAATTGGCCCATAAGTTGCCCCGGTGGATACACGCACAGATGCTGGTTGAGTGTTCTCCGACGTACAAATGCTGGCAGTACTAGAATGTTCAGCAAGTGAATACAAGGATGAGGTGTCAACAGTGCTTCGAGCTACAGTAAGACGTAGTGATTTTATTGTACCATTTGAAATTGTAGTTTACAGATTTTGTTTCACACTCGAACTAAGTAACAAACCACAGATGCCAACTTTAGATATATCAGCTGCAATTCGTGAGGCATTCCATCTCAACTCAGGTACTTGGTGTAAATTGACCACCTCTGAAGTTTTTGAGATAAGAAAAAGAAAACACGGTAGTTACTCCGACTAGAGATACGATTGCTCCTGAAGAAAATTTACTGGAAAAAAATTCTCACTGACACTTCCGAAATTTGCTGCCCCGGGCCATTAAAAATAAAACACACGACATTGTTTCAAACGACTGTTGTTAAAATCTATAATACCGAGAGACTCGCATTTTTTTTTCTTTATTTTAAATATTAAAGCACTTAAATCACTTTTATTCAACATATATGGAAAACCTATTGTTGTTCAGAAAGGCTGGAGAAAAACATACTTAGAGGATTCTGAGCTATTGGTTCTGCCCGAGGATTCTGGATTCTGGGTAAAATCGGACAAGGGCGCCGCCAGAAAACGAGAACGGGGTGCTCTAGAAATGAATACTGACGAATTCGAATGAAACTTTCACATGTTTATCGTGAGGTCTACTGTTCGAAGAACATTTCTACTAGTAATACTTTATTTTTCTCAGCTGATTTTGACTTCTAACTCTGAGAGCAGTGATATAACATATTGTAAAATATTTCAATTTCTTTCTTCCTAAGACTCGAAATCGATGAACTAATTTACCGAGCGTCTTGAGGTCTCCTAGTTGACTCAACTGGCATTTGTGTTGTTTGTCTCTTTGTATGTGTCTGTGTTTCTCACAATATAATTGCAGAACGCGTGAACCAATTTGAAACTTTCATATACTGTTTATTTGCTCAAAGGACATGTCAAGTTCGTTGGGGAAGAAAATCGGACAAGGCGGGAAGGCGTTAAAACGATCCCTAAAAATGCAAACAAAGATAAAAATGAAGAAAACTATTATTAAATGGACTGTTTTCTGTTATAAGAGCTTTATAAATTTGCAAACATACTTCGGGGATTGCAGGCTATTGGTTGGGGGGGGGACAAAATCGGACAAGGATTTAAACAAACCTGAAAAAGAGGGTGTTCTAGAATCGGGAGGTCCACTGTTGGAAGAATATTTATAATAGTGATATTACAAGTTGATTGAAAACATCCCTCATTTGTTTAAGCGTAAGTATTTTCTGACAAATCCCTGTTAATAGCAGTTGATAGGAGAACTGTTGCTGTTTTCCAACCACTCCTGGTTCGGCCAAGAAATCTTTGTGCATTTCGTCTTACCTGCTGTCATTTACTTTAAGAGTTGTATTAAGTTACATAATACAATTTTTAAATCTTTAAATTCTATCAGTTCCGTCAGTCCTCATTCCCGTAACAAATTAATTGTTCCTCAAAGGTTAGTGCTGTCTTTTCTTGCAAAATTAAATAATTCTTCCCTTGTTAGTGTCAATGGTTTGCTTTCTCATCCTGAAAGTAAATAAAAGAAAAACATACTTGGCTGGAGGAGATCATGTCGCCGATGAACCAAATTGAGGAAGAGAGACAGTTTGTCGTGTTCGACCCCGTCAAAGTGTCTCTCCTCAGGAATGCGATACAGTTTGTCGGAGAAACACTTTGTCGCCGATGAACCAAATGACAAAAGAGACAGTTTGTCGTATTTGACCCCGTCAAAGTGTCCCTCCTCAGGAATGCGATACAGTTTGTCACAGAGACACTTTGTCACCGATGAACCAAATGAGAAGAGAGACAGTTTGACGTGTTTGACCCCGTCAAAGTGTCTCTCCTCAGGAATGCGATACAGTTTGTGGGAGAGACACTTTGTCGCCGATGAACCAAATGAGAAGAGAGATAGTTTGTCGTAGAGACACTTTGTCGGTGGGACACCTTGTCGGCAACGAACGAAATGAAGAGAGACAGTTTGTCGGAGAGACACTTTGTCGCGGTCACCCTCAAACAGATGCAAGATGGGAAAGAAATAAAGGATGTTTTGCGTGGTTGCATAATTTCACTTTGGAATCCCTTGCGCATTTTCGCATCACTTCTGACATGTGCATTTGCTGAACGAGCAAGTCTGATTTCCTTGGCTAAACGATGGGCTGCAAGCTCTACAGCTATTAGTATTCGAAATAAATCACCTTGAAATACAGTTTTGGACGTTTTTTTGGCTCTCTAGCGCCGAAACTACGCATGATAGGACGTGTGTTCATATGAACTTTTTTTCTTGTTTTGATGACTTGTTTTTCTTTGTCTTTTACCTCCCGAAGTTTGTACCAGAGGTCCTGAAACACCCTATATATCCATGGCTTCCAGGAGAGGAAGTCCAACAATTTCAAGTTTGTTGATGCTTGTAGCAATTCAACAAAAATTGCTGTTTATGTATGCCATATCGCAAGCAAGTTTGGGTTCCTTGAAGAAATTTTGAGCAGTGCGTACCGATCGATACAACTGAGACAACCGAAAATGAGTCAAGCACAGATGTAACTTCTTCAAAATGTTCGTTGTAAAACTGACTTTCCCGTATGCAAGTGCTCCATCTAGTAATAATAGGTTGATCCGAAGGAAGTGGAACGCCTGGCAATTAATTGTTCCTTGTAAACTTGCACACGTTGTGGTGCCTTCAAGAGCACCTTTTTCGTGGAAGAAATAAGTTCGTTGACCTCCGGAAACTTGGCTCTCACCTCTCAGCAACGAACGCGTTCGAGAGCATGTTCCATGCAAGTGAAGTTGATTAAGTTATAGGATAAAACACTTTAAGTGCCGTAGCACCTTTTAACATGTATGACGCACATCAGGTGCAAGATGGCTGTTTGTACTGAGCACGAAAAAAAGTCTGTATTTCATGCAATAAGAAGTAACTATGTTAGTTGAAAATACAAAGAAATTGTTATTGTGTATTCTTGTATCTGATGAAGTGATATAGATTTGTTAAAGTTTGTTTGTTATTGCTTTTAGTAGTATTTAATTAAATGGGGTGCTAGCACCCACGTGTATATTCCAGGGTTAACTATGACATCCCTACTGACGTAATTCGTCAACATTTTTTTTTTAATTTCACGCATGAACATATAAAGGGAAAAAATATGTAATTACATTGAAATCCGGGCTCTAGTTACTAGTTCACATCTAAAGGTGTAAAGGGAACCTGTTGATGGAAGGAGCGGTTGTTGAGCAGGTCCATTTCATCCAATCCATTCACTTAAGGTGTGAAGATCAATTTATATCAATATTAAAACTCCGGCACGAATTCGGGAACGCAAATTTAGCCTGGGTCGGGTTGCTCTGGACACGGCTTTTATTATTACATACCGGAGTTGCTGTACCTAACTAAATAAATGTGGTGGATGTACCATCGTCGAGTGAAAGTTAAAATTGTATTTATTGCCGCCTTCACTGAACAATTGTGGGCCTTCTAGATATTATTAGATACAAACTTGAAACAGAAATGTGAATTTTTCTCTTTTCTAATTTATGTGGTTCAGTGGTTCTAGGAGTAAATATGTCGCCAAATTTGGAACAAGATTTTTTTTTTAAAGAATAATCATGACACAGCTATGATTTAATTTCGGGTTGGTAATAGTTATCAAAAAATTTGTAAGACTGAAAACGGTTTTGAAATAGTCAGGAAGATTAAGAAACACATTGAAAAGCGCAATACTGGAGGTAATAAGAAATTGAAACAAAACTAGTTAGAATTTTTTTTATTTAAAAGAGAAAGCGAAACAGTTTTGCAAAGCTGTAGTAAGCAAACAATACTTTATCATGTAATAGAAACTAACATGATTTTACGAAAAGTTGTCATTATAGCAACAGTTCAGTGATTGGTTGGTAACTATTTGGTATAGAATAGATGGAACAAGATTATGATTTAATGTAACGCTTACTTGAAAATTATCTATAGCTCATGTGATGTAAACGACTTATGTCCTTACAGAACTATGAGGAGCTATTACTGAATGACCATACGCTTAGATGAATACTCAAGTATATTAATTACAGCTCCAGACTATTTCGTACAGAAATCTATTGAATGATAGTTGGATTATGTCAAGAAATAATAAGTATTAAGGAAATAAATATTACATTTTGAGATATTCTTCGCGTATAAGGGCATTGCATTTGTAGATTGAAATATTCGATTTAAAGGTGCGGTTGAAGATAGAAGAGAAAGCAAAAGAATGCTCAGAGGTAGTGTTGAATGAAGTTTAGTATTACGCTAAAACAAAATAGATGGAACGAATGGACAAGGCGAAACTTTGAAGAAATTCAAAATTATATGTGTACTTTCGAAGCTACAGATGCTCAAAGTCACGGTACCACATCCTAAAAAATTACGTCATATCTCGACAAGTAATTGCGTAAGCGGTGTTTGCCTAGCAAATCACAGTCGAATTAGTACTCAATACATCTAAAAGGGTTATGTGTTTATGAGTGCAGAATGCAACATCCAAGGATATTTATGCCTTGGCAAATTTCCTGCACAAAAAAATGTTACTTGGTGAAATCTGTTTATATATGGCACTCGCTCAACCACAAACGCTGCTGAAATAGATTAAGCTTATGTCATTGTGTGTCCAGATATGACGTCATTTCTGATCATGCCACCGAAAGTTTGAGCTTTTTTAGGTCCGAAACTACGACTAATTTTGAATTTCTTCAAATGATTTTTTTTGTGTTATGAATTTGCCTCAAATTGCGCGCATTATTAATTCACCCTCTATACACACATACGGATATATAAGATAGATATAGTGCTGCCACGATGTCTTGAGCTGTGTCAAAAATGCGAACTAAAACTCACACCCTCGACACACCCACGCGTTCAGCCAATAAGGTTTCAGCGGAGCGATAACCGAGGAAGTCTTGAATGTGTAACCCTATTGCCAAATTTAACAAGAGGTTCAGTTGAAACAAAAATGGCTGAAAAGGAGAATGTTGTGGTACTCAGTGAGAGAAGAAAAATAATGAGCGATGTGATGAAGTGTTGTGTCGATGAGAAAAGCTCAGGCCACTGGATGTTTCCCATAGAATGAGCAACGGAGAGAGCAGCTGCTGCTTCTGGAAAGTTAGGGTCTACTTGGAGTGTTAGGAATTCCGGAACTCGGAAAGTCGGTGACTCAATGGTAAAGTGCTTACCTCTTGCGCTTAGGGTCGTCGGTTCGATTCCTCTTCTTGCTATGTGAGTTTTGTGGTGGACAAACAGCGTGTGCATAGGTTTTCTAGGGGCTCTTCCGTTTCCCCCACTTTCTTCATTCCATCATATTACATCGAGTCTCTGCAAAAATTACCTAAAACTTTTATGCTCCAGGTCTTAAATTCGAATTCAAATTCGGAATTCTTACTTTCCGAAATTAAATTTTAACACAAAAATTTTAATTTTATTTATGGCTCTTAAGCACCTCAGGCTCAGGCGTTCATCGTAAGAACTTTTTTACACTGTTTTACATCTTAGCCAGCAAGTGTTAATTGTACTCAAAATAACATGTCTTGTACTGCCTGCTGGCGGTGGACCGTTCTTTTCTATCATTTGATTGGCGTAGCTTTCGGGAGGTGGTCGGTTCGATCCCAGTGGCCAACCATCCTGACTGAGGTTTTTCCAGGGTTTTCCCTCAGTCACAACAGGAAAATGCCGGGGTGGCATCTTCAACATAGGCCCTGGCCAACACCTTCCCGAATCCTTTCCCCTCCCCTATCCCGGCCTGAGTCTTAGATGCCTGAAGGCCATAAATACAATTCAAACTTCTACCGTATAATTTGGTGACGATGACCGACATTCGGAAATTCCGCCATTTCAAAATTCCCACTTTCCGAAATTCCGACATTCCTGAATGTCAGAATTCTGGAATTTTGAATTGGGATTTAATTGGTAATCGTGTTTCTCGCCTTTTAATGTTATACCTGTATTGTTATTGAGAGTACGAAATGCACGGGGCGAGAATAAGATTTTCCTCTATCTCAAACTCTACTCAGCAGCACACAAGGAAAATGGGAAGGTGTGAGTTTGTTTTTCAACTCCCTCACACGACTGAAGGCAAAGTGCATGTTGCAAAGTGTGACATAGCTCTACGGGTGGTGAGAGGATGCGAAATTCTTTCAAACGACAACAGCGCGTCAAAAGGAAGATCAGATGTCGAGACATATTGGCACTACTATAGATAGATAGATAGATAGATAGATAGATAGATAGATAGATAGATAGATAGA
>JAGDQP010006008.1:42953-74825 GCA_022664845.1 Lepisma saccharinum
CGATAATATGTTTGAGAAGATACGAAGATAACCCGAAGAAATCTTCATCAGGACCTGATTTTAGTTTTTTTTACTATAAGTACAATAGAAAAAGAAGAAATTGTTTGAAATTTAAATTGAAGTTTAAATTTAAATTTAAATTTAAAATTAAATTGAAGTTTTTCTTTTACCCTGTTGTGATTTATCAAAACATAGCGATATACAATCATTAAACATGTTATTCTTATTAAGAATGTCTGTCACATCATTTGAAACATTAGCAAAGTAGTCATTAAAAGTTGCAGGGGAAATGTCTATCTTTTGTCTGGGTTTGATTAAAGCTGATTCCTTCTTTATAACTTGCCAAACTAGTTTGTTTTTATTCGAAGAATTGTTGATTATAAAATTATTGTATTTCATTTTTGCACTAGTGATTTCGTCCTTATATATATATATATATATATATATATATATTTTAGAATTTTATAACCATTTAAGGCTATGGGATTCTCTGATTTTGCTTGTATGTACCAATAAACAAGTTTAGTTTTCAATTTCCTCAGCGATGAGTTATACCACGACTGCAGATGGCTGATCCTATTAAGGGAGTAAATTTTGTTCTTTAAAGGACACAACATCTGTATACCATTTTGAAGTATGTCCATAAAGACAGTCAGAGTTCAATCAATGTCAGAATACCGATGTAAAATGTTACTAAAATCAATCTCCAACAAATACTGTCTAGAATTTAAAATGTTAGTAATATGAAGAGAGCGATATATAGATTTAATTGTATCTTGTTTATTATATGATAGGATATCTGCCATAGGCGGAGGAAGTAGACAAACAACTCATAATGCAGTATGGTCTGAGGGACATATCAACATGTTATGATATGTTGATCTAACCTTAAGTGTTCGCCAATGTGAAAGTCTGCCAATGCATAGATGGCTTGAAAGTAGGAAATACGTGTTACTGTGTGTCCTCGGCTGTTTTGGAGAGGCAAATATCAAACATGTTGAACATTCGAAGTAAAGACTGGGAGTAGAAAGTAAAGAAAACGTTGTGACAGAGATTGTATTCACAGAAAGAGATATATAGATTGCGAAATATCTCCGCTCCGACACATTTATGTGTATGTACACAGATATAGACATATAAAAATATTATACAAGTCACTAGCTGATTATGGTTCAAATGTCTCACAGAAAAGGACGTCTGTGGAATAATAGTGGAAACACAATGGGATTTTGCACCACGCGCAACGCGTTAGAGGTACGTACCCACAAAGGTTAGATGTAAGTGCACACATTTATGTAGACACAGCTACAAAGTACTTGGCAACTATGGTTCAAATTTATCACAGAAATGGTAGTCTGTAAAAAATGTGCGAAACACAATGATAATTTGCACCATGCGCAACAAATTACAGCCACTTTCCCACAAATGTCACATGTAGGTTTATGATCCGCAAAACAAAATACGGCAGGAGTAGTAAATTGTGAAGGATTCTCGTCAATATAGCCACTTCGATACCAAGCATATTTGAACACATTTGTAAACCGGGGAGATGAAAACTGATTATGAGTGAAAGATTGAAGTTTTAAAATGCTGTTCCGTAAATGAAGATTAACGTCGTACTCCAGTAGAAGAACTATGTCTGAAAACCGCCGAATAAATGTCTTCCACAAACGAAATCAGTAAACGTCTAATGGTTGTAGTCTTTCAGTCAGTCCCTTCGGTATTTTGAGTAGCGTTACAATTCCGTCCCTCTGGTAGAGCTGCATCTATTACGTGCTCATAATGACCAGTCCATGAGTCCAAAAGTAATACGGTATTATCCGTTGGTGAAGGCACGTATACTTTTTCCAACCACATACGAAAATGTTCTTTTGTTAGTTTGCCTCATTTGGACGCCTTAACATAAATGTTCTTCGGTAGGAACAGCCTTACTTTTACTATTGGCCCGAAGTCTCCACTTGTTTCCTTCAGTACTATAAACAATGGGGATAATATTGTACCGTCAGCTGTTATGAGAAGATGTATAATATAGATGTGAGTCGTTGAAGACACCGACTGTACAGCTACGTCCACTTGTTTGGTTCCTTGCACAGAAAGACTACGACCACCATGCATCTCTAATTGGAAACCGCTTTGATCAGAATTAAATACATTGCCTGCCCCCACTTCTACTATATGTTGTTTCACTGTCTCAATAGAAGCGTCACTTTGTACTTGTTCGTCCACTTTGTTTTGCGCACTGGTACTGATTTTCGTTACAAATTTCGTCACTTTTCGCGACACAATATGATGCGCCTTCCTAAATTTCCATATCCATTTACTGGACGCTTTAAACGAAGGAAACGGAAGCGACCTGCCAAAATGGAGAACCCACCTTTGTAGATCTATATCATGAACCGGCATATGTGCTTGCAATGCATCCTGCATTGTTTTTAGTAGAAGAGTCGATATTTGCCTCAGCTTTTCTCTTCCTGTGCCTCCTGCTTCTACATGTTTCTGCCAGCGATGTAATTGTGTCTCTGACGTAACTCTCCAGAATTTGGCTTGTACAGATTTGACGGAAAGAGGTCTTTTTTTGCCACTCTTCCAGTAGTCAACAGCCTTTTTTTTAATAATCTGTCGTAAGGTGGTCTTCTTTATTTCCACACCATCCAACACTGGCATTATCTTCATCTTCATCACTAGAGTCCTCAATTGCACTTGGTTCAAGGAAGCTACTGCCCAGCGAGAAAACTAATGTTGCTTCGTCGGTATGTTGAAACAACCCATCTTCAGCTCGCTCGATAATGTCTCGTACAATGTCTGCGACTTGTAGCTCGTCGTCATTAACTCCAGTTTCTTGAAGATGTTCGATATGGAAAACCAGAGCTACAATGTTAATTATGTGGCTGGGATTCACATACACCATAGTGTACCACAACGTGTGGATGGCAACTAGCAAATTTCAAACTTTTGTACACAATGTTTTATAGTGAAAGATTCAGGTATGTCTATATCACTCAAGCTTTCAACAGGTCATATCAGCCTTGATATCATAGCACTACAACTTCATTTCATAGCATACACACATAAAGCGTTCCAGATAAACGTGGCCTTTGAAACAACTTCAAGTACAGCACTCTTTTCAAGCATATTTCAACATATTTACAATAACTTGATAGCACTGAACGGAAAATCAGACGCACATTACACAAACTACTCATATTAGGTGCCGGAAAGATGAATTCGAAAGGTAAACAACTACAAGTATATTCTTATTTCATGGCGTTACGTTTTCCTACTTGACACAAATATCATTGATAAGCACCACTTTCATCATTCAACAAAAAGGTAAACACTTCAGCGAACACTTAAGTTAGATCAACATATATGTTCCTCTCATTAGTCGAACGTCAGTGAGGCTTCCTGGCACAACTCGATGTACACGTGCTCGTTTGTATGTCTGTTTGTACCACGCTAGAGGGCGCAATGTTCGGTCTGTGAACGTGCAAGTTTGAGCGTAGAAGCACGAAACACACTACATTCGCTGTATTGATTCCTACTTTTAGGTCATCTATACATTGGCAGACTTTCACTATTGTCACACTAGCCGTTTCCTACCTACGGCGTATTTGGGGAGGGGCTTTTACTCCCTTACAATGTTTTTCCACATAAACGAACCAACCACGTGTCGTTTTATTTTTTGCCTACTGTTGCTGTGCCAAATTTGCAGCAAATCGGATGATACACTTGGGAAACACGTATTTCCTTCTTTTACATCTACAATATCTATGCACAATTTCATTCGCTTCGGTCCACTCCTTCCTGCGATAATATTTACCTTTTTCGGAGGGGGGCCTTGTCCGCCACACTGTTTTTCCGCACAAACTATACAACACGTGTTCGCTTCTGTTGTGCGTATTGTTCTTACACACAGTTTCGTTGCAATTCTCCATGTCCTTTCGGCACTTTTGACGTACACTTATTAGCACTCTTGATATTTCGTGATCAAATGTTTGGAGGTGTCTGTGCCCCACCCACCCGTTGTTTCCAGGAAAATACGAAACTTGTATTCCCTTATTTTTTGTCTAGTATAACTGTGCACAAATTCATTCACTTCGGTCCACTTCTTCTTGCCTTTCGAGCGGCCACTCTCACAATTTTGGGTGGGGGCCTTTGACCCCCTAAAACAGTTTTTCCGCAGAAACAAAAAAACACACATTCGTTTATTTCATGTGTAGTATCTACCTGCCAAATTATATCAAAATCGGAGATTTACACTTGGTAGTGTTCCTTGTAAGATTATTTTACCCTTTCTAACGTAAGCCAACCAAAGTTTCCTAACCAAAAACCAGTGATGTATTGAGTGAACGAGTTCTGAAAACCATTTTTACCTAATATAAGCCAACCTTAATTAACTTAATCCTCGTTAGTAAATAATTGTTGTTTAACATTATGTCAATAAATTGATTCGTTAATGCGAAAGAGATTTTGTTCAAAAAAAAAAAAAATACTCGACGTAATATCTACATGATTACCCAGTTATTTCTCGGCCTATAGTCAGTCTTCGGTCCGTTCAACTTGAAGCACACTACCACATATTCGCGAGCTAGTATTCAGACTTGCAGGGAAGGAAAAATATTCCTATCGGCGCCACTGTACACGAGAAAAGAAAACGTTCAATGCAAGGTTATAGAGTGGACCAGTTTGGTACATCGTTAACGATTAAGTCTAGCGATTCTGTCAGCCCCCCCCCCCCCCCCCCTGTTTGGAGTGTCTCCACCAAATCATCGAGCACACCCACAACTTTTAAACATTCTACGGTTTAAAATCGATAGAAACCGTACAAAACTACATTTACACACCCGCCAAACTGAAGATCTTGGTGGAATCTCTGATTAGGTTCAAATTAACTGTTTGGTTAGAACACAACCCACAAAAACAGTACAAAATACAGAAGAAATGTATTGCTTCCAACGTGTGTGGTATTGTTGAACTAATCCTCATTTCGTCACAGGTTTGAGGGACAACAATCTTCTAGATAAATTTCTACAAATCATTCATCTATGTTAGTGGTTCCAAATCTTATGATTGCTATGGACCACTTCTCCAAAATTATTAACATAAATCCAACTTTGCATATGTAATTCGTTTATTGAAATTTATTTCAGATATACTTATTTCACGACTTGTAATATGTCACTATGAGAAGTTTTGAGTAACTTATTTGTGGACTAGTGATATGTGAATATTTACATAATTACTCTAAAATTTTCAGGACTGGTTACTAATCTTTGCTACTTGTTCTTTGTTAGTTAAACTTGAAATCTATCGTTCCCTTTTTTGATTTAGAACTATTAATTTACGTGTTTTGAATGGAAGTGGTAGCTATGGCCTGAGCACTCACATGTCGGAGGGATAACCTCCGTTGGTGAGCATAATTACGTTGGGGCAGGTGGCTGCTATAGTTTTTATTGTAGATGCCATCGTGACATTCACCTGATGAGACTAAGGGAAACATGTAAACTCTTAGTCACGATGTTCGGTTGCTGAACTCTACATACCCACCTCCCAAATCGAACCAAAATTGGAACCTACAAACGTTCCGAACCAGTAGATCACGATAATATGTGAGTGTAATGTTTTTTGTTTGAATAATTAATGACCTCAATATATGCTATATGTCTCTAAGGGTTGAAACTTATTTTGTTTTCAAAGTAGACTATGAGAACTATATTTCAAGCGCCCAACTGGGGCCAAATCCATGTCCACAATCGTCCTTCCCTCCCACCCGATCTTGCCTTAACGGAAGTTTCTGTCTTTAGAAGCATTCGCCTCATAGAGACCATTAATTATTCAAACACAAAAAGCATGAAACACGCATATTACCGTGGTCTGCCGGTTAAGATATCGGACCTCAGAACGGCTGTAGGTTCTGAGCTGGTTTGATTTGGAAAGTGAGTAAGTTCGATTTCAGCAGGCGGGTTCCGTGACTGAAGTTCAACAGGTTTTCTCTAGTCTCACCAGAAAAACGTCATCTAGGCATCTACAGTAAAGACTATAGCCTCCAACTTTCTCATGGACATTGTGTTCGCTGAGGGAATACATCCTTCCTACATGTGAGGGGTTTTACAATAGCTACACTTCGATCCAAAACACGGAAATAAATAGGTCTAAACAAAAAAGGAAGTAACGATTTGAAAATTAACTATACAGTACGTAATGAAAGTTACAAACTTTGGGAGTTGAATCCTCATATCGAACCAAGAAAACAGTTTATATCAACATGGGTCGAATTTCGTTTCATTTTTGAGACACAGGTTTTCCAACTTGAAGACAAAAATCTACTCCTTGCAAAATACAATTAATATTTTGTCATAACTCTTTAACGATGCACTAAAATAAAATTTAGTTTTCGGAAGGTAATTTACATAATACAGTGGATATTACAAGTTTAAAACTGATACAATCGAGTAATCAGCGTTGCCAAGCTTGCATATTGTTTATTTTTTCAAATAGCACTACGTCAATTTATTGGATATATGGTAACCAGGTTCAAGGAGCTTAAACATGGTAATTTCGGTGCAATTTGACTAATTTTAAGACGAAAAGGTATCGAGGATTTAACAGTTGTCACGGTGACTAAGTTCCAGTAACATATACAGTTTCGAGAATTTCATGCAATTCTGAGATAGTTGGGTTGAAAAGAGATAGTAACTGTTTTGATTCGGCATGGAAAATGTCTTCTGCTTCATACAATTTTTTATTTGTATTTAGCTTGTATCTCCTTGATGCTTTGAATGTGAGGCGTAAAAATCTGTATAACGCTTTTTCCGTTAGTGGGGCTTCGATTGCGCGCGGAATTGCGCTTATACCGGATTATCATCTCGGGAGTAGGCCTGCTAAGTTGATAGAATTTAACCTAAAAAAATCAACAATTTCATCAATACATAAGTGTATAACAAGAGAGATTCGAAGTTCGACCTAAAAAGCGGAAAGTACATCGGTGTACTAACTGTTTTGGATATAGATACCGTGTTGCTATCCATAAAGGCTAAAATAAATGTAAAAGTTGCGCTCATGAATATCACTAACTTCCATGCACTAATAAAAAGAAGTGTATTAATTGTTAGTAGATCCTAACTGCAAAGAACTTACTAGTCAGCAAGCAATTAATATCATTATGGAGTCAGAAAACTTGACTTGTAAGGAAGCCTTTAAAAAGTGCAAGTCTAATTTCAGCACAACACAAGGTTACTCCAAGAGTACCTACGCGGAGTTGACCTCCATGAAGCCCAATCTATCGGATCTACAACCAAAAGATACAAACAAATCTAATCGCATTGCAGTGACATCAGCTAAGGAAAATTAAAATCACTCACTGTATCAAGTTATAGATAGAAAAAGTAAGAGTCCAAGTCGAAAGGAAGTTCAGCATTCAACTGGAATCACACCTATGCAAGCAAAGACATTGATTTCTAGAGCTAAAAGATTTAAACTGGATATCAAAAAACAGTTTACACAAGATTCCAAAATATCAGGAAACAACACGTAAAATGTAGAACAAAGTGAAGCTAGTTCAACTCACTCTGAGTATAATGACACATTTTATACAGGAAATATACCAGGTCTTAATTGGATAGCTGACAAATATGTTAACCTGCTAAAAGCACGTATCAATGTAACATATTCAATGATATAAATGAAACAGACCTTGTACCTTGCAAGCTAATTAAAGTGTTTTCCAAAATTATCGACATAATTATGTTATCTCGAGATCTACCTATAGGCGATCAACTCACAACACAATGCCAATTCATGATGGAACAGTTATCTACACTTATAGTTATGTAGAAATCATCTGGACAATCAGTTATTTAATCACCTGTTCGGACGATGGTAACTAATTCAGTACCCGATTCAACAAAATAGAAAAAGAAGTTAAAAAAATCATTTATCAACACCTAGCACAAACGTATCAAATTATCTGAAAACGAAACATATATTGTGTTGTCTCAAGATATTCCATACGCTGAAGAATCAATAATCAGTGTTACGAACAGAAACTCTGAATCTAAAGAACTATCAACACTACCTCAAGGAAATTCATATTTCAAGAAGAATCCATGCAATATAATTCAAGATAGTCAAGATTCTTAATCATATAACAGCAATCAACCCAGGAAAACACAAGCAAGAACAGTGCCTCTCAGGAATTTTTATCAGGTGAATGTAATCATGTCAGATGGAAAGAAACAAGCATAGTTAAAGAACTTTAAAAACTTCCAGTTGAAAGAAATAGTGAATTTAACAGGAACCAAATCAGAGAAGAACAACAATCAAGTGCAGAATCAGAAAATGTGGAACATAACTCAACCTAAAGCAGGAAAATTTACAAACATACAAGAATCCTTAGCGCAAAGATCTCCAGCATGATCCTCGATTTGGGATCCATTCTAAACTGTGTGCAGAATACCAGGATAGCCTACAACATATAAAGGATACATCATAATCTTAACAAAGAATCTAATCTAATCTTAGAAATGCCACTACGAACAATGATTCGACGTTTAAGTTGTTATTTGTTCTGTTTAATATATTTCAACGTTCATTTTTTACTTTATTACAAACAGTTAAATAAGAAAACGTTAAAGGGTTTAGAGTGTAGTGCAGAAACAACAAACATTTAAAATAGTGAAAGCAGCATAGCAAAGGGTTTGAATTTGACCTGCAGTGCTTAATTGAACTGAACTATATTAACGATTACTTCTGTCGCTGAGAAGAAGGTAAAATGTTGTGGAAACTCATTCGTATACCCTACTGAACCTACAAATGATGATGTTTGTCTTACTTGCATGTGAGAGTTCCTAATATAAGATAAAGTTACCTTATTATGGTAGAGAATATCATGTATATTTTTCTAAGAGCGAAGTTTTCAAGTAAAGTTGACAACTGTGATTCAGGGGTGAACTATCAATACCCCCCCCCCCCGATATGATCTATGGCTGTTATAGTTTATTGATCGTTAGAACGTTTCTTAATATTTGAGATTATATGTACTCTCACATTTTACTTATATATAAGCTTTGCACTTTAGAGAACAACATTAGAATTTTGATTTAAATACATTTAATAAGTCTGATTGAACCTAATATTTGAAATACATATTATCTAGCGCAGTTTGGAAACTTTATAGTTGCATCCGAAATGTTTTCCACATTACGAATGGAACCGATTTATACCAAATCAAATGGTTATCCAAATCTTGGTGTCCATAAAGTCCTGCAGGAAACTAAAACTTGAAAACTATTAAGGTTATTAACATAAAATTTTCTGCGTACATAGAGCCATATTTAAAGTTGTATTTCTGCTTGTTGGAGTTAATCACCAAACTTTCAGTTGAGCACCATTCAGGCCAAACAGTGTTGCAGTCTTTTGGGGAAACAGAGAATTGCGTGCTAACGGTGCTTCTCTGGAATATTCATAATCACATTACTTATTTTGTCCCTCAGGTCCTCCAGATTAGCTGGTTTCTGTGAATACACCTTGGTCTTAACATGTCCCAACAACAGCGAGTAATCGTAAGCTATAAGTCTGGTGAACTTGCAGGGCAAGGTCTTAACGAACAATTTCAACAAGATGGATTGTCCGAAGAGGACCCACACCTTGGCCTGCAAAATCACCAGACTTACCTTGCGACTACTGGTTGTGAGGACATGTAAATACCGAGGTGTATACACAGAAAGCAGTTAATCTGAACGATCTGAAGGACAAAATAAGTGATGTGATTCTGTATGTCCCAGTGTCCCCGGTGGGTGAGTGGTAACGCTCGCTGTCTTGTAATCAACGGATCCCGGGTTCAATTCTCGGTGGGGACATAAGTGGTTCTGAGCCCACGTTAAACTGTACGTACCTTACCAGTTCGTTTAGGACTTTAATAACAATTCAATCTGAATAGCCCAGAGGAACGCCATCAGTACGCAATTCTCGGTTTCCCAAAAAGACTGCAACACTATTTGGACGTGAATGGTGCTCAACTGAAGGTTTGGCGATGAACTTCAACAAGCAGAAATACAACTTTAAACATTGCTCTATGTACACAAAAAAAATATGTTAATAACCTTAATAGTTTTCAAGTTATAGAGTTTTAGTTTCCTGCAGGACGTTATGGACGCCCTGCCCAATTATTGTGTGCCATACAATATAAAAACAGATAAGAAAGTGAGCCTCTTCTTAGCCAATGTTGGCCATGAAATGTTTGCTCAGTTAAGAGACCTTTTTCTTCCTTTCGATGTAACAGAGTATGTATGACATCCTGCTTTGACAGTATCAAGCAAGCACTAACAGACACTTTCAGACAAAATCGAATGTCATTGTGGAGCGCTTTACCAACTAAATACGTGATCCAACTAAAAACAGGCTGAACGACGTGAATTTGGAAATGCACTTGAAGATATGATCAGAGACCAAATTGTAATAGGCATCCGCAGGGATGATACCAGATTATTACGATCCAATCCGAAGCTAGCCTTAGAAGTACTATTAGTGGAAGAACAAGTGGAAGAACAAGTAGTATGTAGGATGTATCGTGTTTTTTGGGAATGGAACGACATGAGTCATGTCTCACGGTGATAAATAAACAATACGCCAAACTATTTATCCAGAATAAGAAAGAAAATAAACAATTCAAATGTTACAGATGTGGAAAACGTCATCCAGACTTCACGAACTGTTTTGCCAAAAAAATAAGATGTTTTAAATGCCAGAGAGAAGGTCATTTAGCAATAGTCTGCAAATCGGAAGCTAAGAAATGTATACAACAAGTGGATGAATTCCCTCCACCAAACGATTTACAAGAAGTTATGCATATGTGTAATGTGATGCATTTTGATTCGATTAATGTATATGAAGAGCATGAAACAGAGTTAAAGGGGAAGGATATTACACTTATTCCACCACGCAGTTTAGCATTTCATTTAGGCAATGAGAAAATAAACATGTTTATTAATACGGGTATAGAAAACAATAACATGTCTTTTTCTGAGCTTCGAAGGTTAAATACCTGTCAGACCTTTCAACCACAAAAAGGGAAAGTTAATGCATGCGATCACACATCAATAGATGTAATCGGAACAGTTAACCAAAATCTACAATGGAAAACTAAAATAGTTTCCCTCTTACTTTTTATAACTTGGTTGGTGTTATCCAGTGTGATATTAGGGTGAGAAGGTTTGGAACAATTAAATCCAATGTGAAAATTTTCTTTAGAATCCTAAAAGGTTGATCAACAGGTGGTACAATATAATAAGACACCAATGTAATAATAAAGTCCTTACGTTCTTTCTATATTCCTGTAACATAATGTAACTGAATATAACTTAATAGTTACACTAAGACTGTGATATTATCGGTTCGCGAAAAGCAGTAGTGTTGCCACTAGACGAGACGACACATGTTTTTCGCATTCTAAAGAAATAACAAAGCACAAGAAACTGGATTTGATCTCACCACCACAACACGACCACAATCTTTCAAGAACGGTCGCTTAGTTTTGACTGAACCTGTTGTGAATTAGTAAGAGAAGAATATTTGTTAATACGGTCGGTACAATCCAAAGGCAAGTCTTCCCCGACTTCTTCCGAAATATTTTATGTACAGTCTCTGGCGTCAGTTGAACAAATAAGGAGGCGTATGTGACTCTTTCTGATTTTCAAAAAAACAACTTAGGTTCGAATAACATCATAAAGCAATAAAAAAAAATATTATCAAAGCCAGCATCCTTTCAAAAGTCCGTACCGAAGAAGTCTGATACATTTCTATCTTTGTTCGGAACGATAAAGACCATGACACAATGGTTAATTAGTGAAACTGCCGTTAAGAGAACTTGTGGAGTGTGCTTCTGTAACATAGGATATCTCGGTCAATGCTTTAACATTGTACTTGAATCTAGAGCACTATCACAAAATAATAAATTTTAATATTATTAAATTTGAATTAATTGGAAATTGGGAATTAAAGCTGTTTGTAAGGATCATTAAAAATAACTTTAGGTATTCCCTGTCCTTTGAATGATAGCCCAAATTTGAAGTAATAAACGCTGGTATAGATTTCGAAGGCAAATATTTTATTCCGAGTGAATACATTTTTAAACAAATTAAATAACTCTGTTTGGATTTTTTAGACACGAGACGAGATTAGACATTTTACGAGATGTCTCGAATTCCAAGCAGTTTGTCTCGTCTCGTGGTATCACTAAAAATTAGTTACTAAAAACTTCACGCTTCACAATGTTCCTCCAAGAACAGAATTTATCTTTACTACGTTCAACGACAAACAGGAAAAGGTATTCCACTGTTACTATAACTTGCCCTAGAAAGTTCAGAATAAATCATTCATAGGATAACGACGTTAAATTGATCACACTTCTACTGGGTTGCCAAATGTAACAGGCTAGCAGCGTATCACACCGCAGTATGTAAAGAAATACACAAATAGATCGGGAAATATACCCTTGGTAATATCAAGTCTGATTCGGAAAGTTCAGTAATATTATCGAAATTACGTAGGGGAAAGTACGGTAATCTGATCACAACAGTTGCGAACTCCCAAGGCTTATAATAGCAATATTGCGAACTAGCCTGCTTACTAAGTGTGTCTATAAGTACTTTGATACTGAAGAGTATATAATTGAAGGAAATGCTAATCACTTTTCTTAGACAATATTCCCTGCGTCTACAGTGCTTCAATAAAACCAGGGTTTCCGCCAGGACTTTCAGTCTGGGGGGTGTAAAGTCAAAATTGGGAGCGTGTAAATGAAGTTTTGTAGGGTTTCTATCGATTTTTCACAGCAAAAATGTTGAAGCTGGCGGGGTGTTGTCGAGATTTTGGGGGGTAAACACCCCCCACAGGGGGGTCTGGCGGAATCACTTAATAGAACTAATTCCACGTGGGGTGACTTCTGCTTCTCTAACTTAAGCACATGGGTCGCACAGCAGATGGATCCCAACTTCGACAATTGCATGAATCACTATTACTTGTAGAAAGAGTTTTTTTTCTGGTAGGCCATCGGCTCGAAGGTCCCGGCAGGGGCGTGGGTGTGGATTTTAACAGCTAAAGGCGAATCGTGACGGGCCGAAGTCCAAAGTTACTGGACTGTGTGACAGTGGTCGACTGACGGAGAAAAGCCCGCGTGCTTTCTCACACAGTGCGGAACGTTTTTTATTTACTGTCCCGAGGGACGCTTCATGCTCGCGCGGTACGACGCCAGCGCCTCCATTCGACTCTTGTCGAATGTTGCCGATATGGCAACATCGGAATTTTTACTAGATAGATCCTAATGTCGTCAACGTGGAAGATAGATTTGTTTAATATGCTAGGCTCGGAAAAAAAAATATTTTCTACATACTGTACGTAACTGAACGAATTATAAATGACTGGTAAAGAAGCAGCGAGGTATGTAGCTTACTTGGAGAGAAAAATACCCAAGTATTGAAGTGAAAAAATATGATCCTGGAATTAATGTTACTGGTAGACACTTTGCACGCCCGGAAACAGGCCGGATACACAGGTAACGTTTAAACTTATTATAAGATAGAAAACTGTGGAAGCCTTTATGGTTGAAGTGAACAAAGCTAGTGTTCTTACAAGAAATAATATTGACTGCGATTTCAGTGAAAATATTATTCTCGTCTGCGAAGCTGGTGTACTGACCGGACCACGTATGTGATCACACGACGCATGTTTATATGATCATATACAGTACTCGTAACAGCAATATAAAGTGTGTTCGTAATCTGATGGTGCAAGTGTGCAGTCATGTACGAAAGTGGGCTCGAATGAGGAAATTAAAATACCAAATAAGACGTGCACATACTCTAGTATATATATAGAGAGAGAGAAGCTAGGTCGAAGACAGTGTAAGAAAGTTGTCTGTTTCACAAACACTTTGCAATATTTAATACAGATAGTACGAGGTTTCATGTCATTAAATCGTTTCTTAGACATCGATTATCCAGTGTCCAAACGCTAATTTCGTAAGCGTTCAATGTTATCGTTTTAGGTTAGATTATATTAGATATGTTTGGTGTGCATTGACTTTATTGTGTTCGGAGTATACAAGTTCGGAGTATAGTAAAGAGAAAAGAGGAGTACTCAAATAAATTACTAAAGAGAGAGTTTGTCAACGATATTGTACAGAATGCGTGTTAAATTTTGCTAACCACGGGGGAAAAAATGTATAAGGTGCACCAGTTTTTGTACTAAGTTGTTCAATGAAAAATTGAATGCTTTATAAACGAAATATGTGTATACCATTTCTGTTTAAAAGAGAGGAAAGTTTGCGTTAATACTGGGTATAATTTATGTTAAAAGTATGAGTAGTAAACAAAGCAAGTCTACCCAGTGAATGCACTCTTCCTTTTTTTAATCTTGTCATTTGACAGCATAATTATGGTTTTATTTTTCATTACTTCCTTAATATTTATTTCATTCCTCCTGTTTGATAAAAATAAAGTTGGTCGAGGAAATATATTTTGGTTGTATCTTCCTTAATAGTGTCAGCGGACAAAAAATATACATCATTTCTAAAGATAGTGAATACGTTGCTTTTCATCAGGCCTTCAGTGAAAACATTTGTTTTCTTGAAAAGATATACAAAAAGTGCATAACGTACTATAACGTTCTGCATTTCTTCCATTGCCACGTACTTCGCTGGGGAGCTTGGGCATTATCGGCTCACCGTTCCAGTACCAAGTCCTCTCAAAACAATCTACTTTTCACTCTGTCGTTCAGCAAAGGTTGGGTACGAGTTTCGGGTGTGTATCACACCTTGCTTGTGCTACTTTTCATTTTTTTGGATTCCTCCACGGCGCTCTCATCCCGAGAGAATTGGGGCGTAAGGTCGTCTCAGGGGATAATTGATAACGGAAGTAAGTCATTCGTGGATTCGAGCGGTGACAACTGGCCCGTATGAAAATAAAGTTTACCAAAGTTTCAACTGGACTGGAAATACCTTGTTCTTGTTGGAGTATCTTCTCCTTGTAGAAATCGCAATTCACAATAATCTTCATACGTCATAACCCTTAGCTAGTGGATCAAAATCACTTGCTGCATGAAAATAAGGTTCCACTATGCTTCTGACATACGTAATCTGGTAACAAATGTTAATATCTCCGCACTTCAGAACTTGTAATAATTTAAACACTTGAAGAAAGTTCAGCATTCGCCAGATCATTCAACGACTTCCACTTTGTGGCGCCTTCCTCATACCTAACACAATCCACGTTGTGCCTCATGGCCCGCTTCTGTTGCCGCTGCACAACTCTTCTTCTAATTGCCACGTCATAGTCTTTGTGTACCTACACAAGGCCACGAAAGCACCAAACCAGATGAAAATATCACCTTTTGTTTCTCTCTGTGTCAGTGTCTTTCCCAGATACATAAAGGCATAAATTCGTACACAAAATAGAAATACATAACAAAAAGCAGAATAAATACAAATAAGTGCTAACAGATATATAAATATAGATATAAAAAGTGGTATGCAAACCAAATAAACCACAATACATTCTTAATCATAATGCACACTGACGTGCCAAAATTCCCTGTCATTTCTAACATACAGAAAATAAAAAAAGAAAGGAAACTAAGCGTAAATAGCGACTAAATTCCAACTCAATAATCATGTCCATAATAGCTATTCAACACGCAAGCCTGTTCACTGAAGAAAAATGGGCACTAAACTCAATATTCAATATTCAGACGCCACCAGCCACTCTGTTAAGTTAATTCCATCAATCTGTATCTATTCTACTTAAAAAAAACACAATTATTCCTAGACCTACTAATCACTCAAAGGAATCACGTAAGTTTCAATAAAGTTGCTAGTATTACTCGAAGGAAAGTAACGTTACTTCAATTAATCAAGAAATAAGAATTAATAAATTACTTCAGCGAAGGAAGAAAAGCCAAAAAAAAAATACCAAGAGAATAAATCCTTGATTGTTTTCATTTAATAATATTAACAAAGTTCCACTCATCACTCAGATGTTTCGTAGGTTTTCTTCACAAAGTGCATCCGAAAATAATATCAAAAACAATAGTCTCTCCATAAAATAAAAAGAAGGCTGAATATATGTTAGTCTGCTCAAGAAATAAATATCTGGTAGATAGTTAAACTATGTTCATGACATCTTCAACGTGTCTAACAAACTCTCTCCAACTCCCAGGCAAAATTAGGATTCCATGCTGTCAAGAGCTAAAATGTAAATGAGCCCCTTCTACCGGAAATAAACATGCAATGCAAGGATATGAGAAACGAAACAGTTCTAAGCAGGGAAAACTGTGCTAATAATATTAGAATCGGAAATCCTAGTAACCTTGTCTTAGTTTATATATTTCTTTTTTATGTGTTTTAACAAAATGTTCATCTTGATTAATATTACTTTTCATGTTGTTTTTTTCTAATCACATCTTCACATGACTATTTTCTAAATTATTCTTCACTCTTTCCAGTGTGTCTAAATGGGAAATGTTAAATATTGCATGCTAGACTATAATACATACATACAAATACATAATATTGGAACATTCTTTCAACAGAAATACTACATGATATGCTCTGAAAAAATAAATGGTCATTTTACGAATGTGAATTAAACTAAACCCCATGGTTTCTATCTTACAGTTTAATCAATGTCAAAGGAATTAAACTCTAAAATCAACTATAAAAACTCTTGTGAACTTCCGTATTGCAAATTCATGATAGCTTGGTTTTGATGAGTTTCAATTTACGTTTTATTAAATAAAAACATGCTGTTTTGTTTCACTGCAAAGTCAGATATTTGACATTTTCTCTAAACTAAACGCGCACGTCGTTTGAAACTATCTATAGATGATATGCAGCCATCATACAAAATTTAATCAATGATTCCAAACAACTGATGCACGGAAAGTCTTTATCATAGTTTCCTTCTGTACAATTTAAACGTGATCGATTGACGTAGAATTAAAAGTCTGTTTATATATATATATGAGGTTGAAAATTACGTTACATACGTAAACAACATCTTCGTACTCTAGAATTCTGATAAAAGGATAAACAAAATTACTAACATGATTTTAAGTAGCATGCAAAGTTTCAGACATGAAAATACCATATCTATTACTCCATAGTAGATGTTTGAGTCAAATAACTTTGAAAACTCCCTGATATATTGCCTCCATTGCTTCAAATATCTGATGATCATAACTTTTCAGTGAGGTATGTTTTCAGTTTTGAGAACAGTGTTTTCTCCTGGGGACGAAATCTGGTAAATAAAATAAAGTTTGGCATACTTAATTCCTGATTTTTAATAGCAATCATTAGATGGAGTTTTTCACAGTTTCTCTCGTTTTCGACCGTAGAAATTTGTAAGTTGAGGGCGCGCTCGAGAATTTAAGGGTGATATCCCCCACATGGGAGTCTCGGAGAATCACGACCCCAAACACCGGACTAGATGCGGCAAATGAAGATAAGGAACAGGCGTTGTACATTTTTGACTCCTTCGAAGGCGAACTTTAATATTATTTAATAAATAGTATTTTTAATATACATACGTTTTATTTAATCGAGAGCATGATCCTCAGTACTTCTGCTAGCATATCCTATGTCCAATTTGCATTCTTTGAACCTCTCGGAGATATACCGCAATTACAATCGAAAAGTATATTCTAAATGTTAGTTTGTGACGCATGGTATTGCTCGTTAATGTTTTACACAAAATTTATTGTAATTAGGACAAATGTTTGAAATATATTTCGTAATATTTCACCATAATCTGAGAGAGTCACGCACTGACCACGCCATATTAATTTACACAAAAACTATTGTGATTAGAAAAATAGATCCAAATACTTTGTTGTCGATCATTTGACTCTAAAACACCAGACAAAAGCAATTTATGTTTTCATCAAGTATTCTGCAGTGTATAATACTTTTTATATGTGGAGCTTCACGCACTGACATAATTATGTAGTCGATTTTTATAATGCTTGCCAGGGCGTGAGGACGATTATTAACAAGCAAACCAATATTTTATGTCAATATATAAAAGAACGATGTTTACTTTACAATTTTTTAAATTTTAAATTCCTACATTTTTACCTGAATAATTAATTGTTAAAATGAAGTTAAAGTGTAGCTATTTTCGTGTTTTCTTTAACAGCCCCAAAACAGAAGCTAATTACGCCATTGTACATCTTCGTATATCTTCTAAGAATCGATTGCACTAATTAAAATAAATCCACGACACGTTCCAATTTTGACCATCAGGTATGGTATATTCGTGGAATATCAAATTAATCATTAGAAACTAACTTTCACAAGAAGTATAATATATAATTAATCGTGATAAAACCAACTTGCACAAGAAGTGTATAAAGACTACCTACAAAAGGGCAGGACAAACTCTTGAATCCATTACTGACATTCCTGGAACTCCAAACTAAAAGAATGTAGACAAAAATGTTTCAAAAGAAGAAAACGTAAATTCAGTACATTAAATTTTTTACGATGTATTGAAATTACATAGGAAATCGATATTTTTCTTTAAAATAGAGGAAATTTAACTCAGTGAAGGAAAATAACGTTACCACTGTGTATATTGTTTTAACTTTGTTCAGTGTAGTCGACGGAGCCAAACAGATGGACAAGATTTCCAATATTTTGTGCTCTTGTTGCTATTCACAAACTGTTAATTAAGAGAATCGTCGCTAATTTTAGAGTTCGATTGACTTCGAGAAGTTTCTTATCCAATGGATATTTATAGCCTCATTTCTGAGTAACGATGTTTTTCTTTTTCTTCTCTTTAAGTATTTTTGAAATGTTGCTGTTATCAACGTCTACATTTTATGTAAATAATTTGAGTTATCCACCCACACATTTCCACACATATTCGTACATTATCGAACAAGTTATGCAAATGTTTCGTGTAAATCGTTCGAAGAAGGAGAGAGAGAGAGAGAGAGGTTGCATTTAAATATTCGAGACGCGTTCTATTTTCTACTTTACGTCCTTTCGAAGTTAAGAATCTCTCACTTTATCATCTTCTTCTTCTCCTCCTCTCTTGCTGTTCGTCTCAATTTGAATGTGAAAAGACGCAAGAGCAAAATGCGAATGAGACCACTGGAAGCGGAAGTGGGAAACGAGAGGTTGAACGTCAAGCGCCTTTAGTTGAATTCCAATGAGAATTGAAGACGATCTCTGTTTCTTTCCTTCGTGTACATAGCTGTATTTATTTACTTTTATTAAAGTCATGGGCTAAACTGTCTGCTGCAGTAGCCTAAACCCTTCATAACTTTGAGAGATGACGTGCCTTGGTGAGCAAACTTCGGGGGAAAGGGTAAACAAAGGTAGGGCCTTTATATGAGGTAGTTCCGTACTTGCCTGGTGAATGACCTTCATTTATCATATTGTACTTTGTTTTGAAATCGGTTCATGTGAAAATAAACCTCATTCTCATGTAAAAGATAATTTTCATGGACTTTTGCTGCTCCTAAACCATGTATACTCTACCATACCATGTTCCTATGTAGTCGCTTCGAAGATACTCATGAAAATAATGTCATTGAATTCATCTCGTTACCACGGAAACCATGACTAAGTTAAAGATTTATAATTTTTAAAAGTCTAAGGGTATCGCCCTCTATCGTCATACAAAATTTAGCTTGAATCGGTTTAACCATTTTCAGAAGATGCCCCAAACTGTTCCAAATACTTGTGTCTCGTTGCCGTAGCAACGGTAAAATGTATTCGCTAAAACGTTAAGAGTAGTTCCGTCTATTATAATACTAAATTTGGTTGCAGTCTCTTCAGTAGTTATGACGTCATACAATAATTGAATCTTATTACCATGGAGGTGACAAACGGTATGGAATTTTGTAATGGCTAAAACATTTAGGGTAATCCCCTCTACCTAGGTACCTATTTCATTGCAATCTGTTCTGTGTTTCCATGTCATATAAGAATATGGGGTTAATTATACATCTTGCCCCCATGGACATGGGTGTTGTGTCGCCGAAAGGACAAAAATCTGCTGCCTCAGGTAAATTTTTGACCCGTTGGAACACTGTCAAAGCAGTCACTAGATGTTGGATATATCCCAGTTGGTGTTAGTTACATCATAAAATTCGAATGTTTGTAGAATGATTAATACAACTTACTCCTCACAGAAACTGAGACCGTGGAAGGTATGCCGTTCGATATATTTTCAGAAGGGGTTTAGTGAGTGAATTCGTGTAGTTCAAAAATTAGTTCCTCAAATTCAAACTCTGCAGAATGCAGAAAGAAGAAACAAGCTGGATATATTTGCTAGAATTGCTGCGGTGCAAGAACTCGCCTGAATTCCGTTCTCACACTGTGGGGCAGAAAAAAACTTAAAACATGGTCAAACATTCGTTACTGCGATCCGAAGTAAACAAGAATTGGGACTTACTTGCGTACCGTATGTAATGAAAAGTTGCTTTTCATTTGGAAACAGTTTTCTTGTTGTAGCTCTGTAACGCTGAGGTTGGTAACAAAGCTTGATTGATAGTCGTGATTAATGCACAATATTTAGCTGTAACTTTAGGTTAGAAGACTGTTACCATTAAATATGAAAGTAGTGTTGTAGAATCGATAAATATCCTACCTTCTTCTATAGAGTTCTTTATGGATCGCTTATTTTCTTTAGCAGCTCTGCCTACAAGTACACTACCTAAAAGGAACAAAAGGCCTGAAAGAAGGACTGCAAACGTTTGCGCGAGCATCACACAAGGAAGACAAGCTGCTTCTGAGGATTTATTTCATGCTCTTCTGGCACCTTTGAATCCTGTTATATCATCATTTGAATCACCTTCAACTAAGAAAAACCTGCATTCATCCAAAGAAGTAGTTGAACTTTGATGACGATGACGACGCGGAACGTGATGCTGATGGTGATGATGGCAAACATCGTGATAATAAGGATCGTGATTTTGCTTTGTTCCACGAAGATGATTCACACATGATTTGAGTATGTATGTAATACCTGCACATCAAAACGACGCTACTCGTTCTATTATACAGCATAATACCTCTTATATGTTGTACACCTATGTAAATGAAAGGTATATATATAATATTCAAATATATAATGAGACGTTGCAGTGTTATATATGTTGATATAACGCTTATTCCATTGATCTTTTGCTATAATTATGTTATATCTTTATTTAGGAATAGCAATTACCGTTAACCAACTGCTTCATAATTTTGGACAAGCTTTTGGGTTCTCTGGCCTACTTTGCAGTGTAGCCTCTTGGCCAAGGAGTATAAGGCATATTGTGTTAGTAATTTTGATCTAAATGTGGACCAGTTTGAATCCATGAACTGACAGGTCGGTTTGCTTTTTCCTGGTTACGTCGAAACGTTCAAATTTTGTTCTCTACAAGTTGGCAAATAATGTTCACATTGAGAGAAACAGAAACTATGGTGGCATTAATTTTAAAGGTAAATTTTATAATAATGAATACCAACGGGATTAAATACAACCCGAAGGGAACGAAACTATTACTAAACGTCATCAGTAAGAATTGTTGCCTTAGGAGAACCCACATTACGATAAATTGTAGGTCTTGTCTTTCGAAGCACATTAACTTGGAGCAATCAGTGAGCACAGGAACCAACTGTTCTCCACTGCACTGCTCTGCATTAGCAATACTTCGAAAACGTCAGAACTCAACACCTATAAGACTCGTGATTTGTATTTGACAGAAACATTAAAAGACAGAAACATTTTCATATACAATATGTATAGTGAGTGTTTCATTCTTGCTTTTGATGAACACAACAAACATGTACTAACCAAATACCTTGAATCTGGTCTGAACATAGACAGAGACAGTCCAATGGCATGGAACAGATTTTGAGATAAAGATTTGATTCTGGTTGGTTGGTTTGCTTTGACGATGTACAAAGGTACAAATACAAACAGAGTTTGTGAAGATGAAAGATGGTAGTTCCTCCACCCGTAAAATACGACAAGTCGCTCAGAGCGGAAAAATGAGGACAAAGAAACCGAGAGACCATTTTTTCCCTTTGGTGAGACCTCAATTCTAAAGAAAGACATAAATATATTTGTGTCTAACAAAATTAATCTTAGTCACTAAAAACATTGACATATCGCAGGTTCAATGTATCAGTTCCAAATAGCCCATAGACGACTCTTCTACAGACCGTGTAAGGTCTATGGATTAGTATTGTAAAGGTGAGGCAAATGATACCAGCAAGAGTGGCATTGTTCTTAATCGCTTTCTCCAAAGAAGTTAGAAACTGAAGCGAAGATGAACTTAGGCAGTAGATAAGTGTTAAGAAATATAAATTAAATATACCTAAATAAAATTTAACCACGTAAATGTATATAACAAATCTGTTCATCATAAACTTTATTGTACAAGAAGCATGTCATACTCATCTACAATCACAAAAGATAGATAGTTTTAGGTAGCTTCTCTTTTCAAATTATACATTTATATCATTTCAATCGTGAATTTTGTCAACTTCCCTTACTAATAAAAAGAACCTGCACTTCGCAAATCAATTTTCCGAGTCTTAAGAATAATTATTGTAACGAACTGATTAGTTCGATTAATTATTAAAATTCAGGACCCATATAATAGCAATTTTGGGCCTACTCACGAATGAATCAAGTTTTCTTTGATAAGTGCGACAACTTGCTGGAAGGATAGCAAATCAAGCCAAAAAAAGGGTTTAAGTAAGATTGAATCCAGCAGTCTAGTTTACAAGAATCAAGGTTGAAATAACTTTGAGAGTACAAGGAAGAAGGAACTAATGGAATTCTTAAGAAAATAAAAATGTTAATCTGCATAGGAATCGAACCGAAGTCCTTTACAAGATTGATCCGATGAGATGTAGTCATGAGACTATCTAACCACTCGATCTACTTCACCTTGCAAGCGCTATTTATAGTTAGTTCGTCAGATTCACAAGAGATGGCTCTAGTAAAAGGGTGTAAATAGACATGGAGTAACTTACGACAAAATATTCGTAGCACATGATGGGACTTCATCGCACTAAGACGAGACGGCAATGCAACGAAATAAAATCCAATTAGATTTCAAGTTTAACAAGCTTTCTCGTATATCTGGTTGTTCCAACAAGCTTGAAGTAGGCTTGTTATAACAAGCAGTTGTTCCAAGAAGTTCGTTTCATGCTTGGTTATCAAGTTTAACAAGATCAAAACAAGTGACTGGCAACTTTGTTACAAGTTAACATGCTATGTGGGGAACTATGGATGTAATGGTAAATTCAAGCTCGGTGAATGACACAAAATACACAATTGATGGAGCACCAAAATAGATGGACAGAAATGTTTTCTTGCACCTAACAGTGTCATTTCCGGTTAGCAAATAACATCATAAAAAGAAAAGTTACAATATATTATAGAGCTCATGTAAGTGAGTTTTCCCTGAAAAACAGGTTTCCCTCGATTTAATTATGCAGTATTAATTACGTATTTCCAAAACCTCAGGTTATGGGATATGACCTGTTGTACCAAAATATTTGTTATGTATTTGTAAGATGAGTTGTTGTTAATTTTGCTCTATTGGTACGCACATGTGTACATTCAATAATACATTCTACTTACAAGCCGACCTGGTAGCCATGTGTGTTAGGACTCTAAGTCAGCGAGTTCAAATCATGGCTGAGCCGATGTTTGTGATTGTGGATTTTAACTAGAACGTGATGGATAATCGTGACAGGCGGAAGTCAAAAGTTGCGAGAATGGCTCATACAAAATAAAGTCTTTCTACTTAGAAAGCAACAGAGTATCACATATCACAGTCCTAATCTAAACATCAATGATTTCAGTGTAGATTCTAGAAAGTTGCGACCATCAACATTAAAAGTATTGAATCAACCATGCAAAGTGGTACCAGCATTAACCCAACACTGCGAGTTGTATCCGAGTCCGATATTTTTTAATTTTTCCCTGCGGTACGAGTTCTGCGTTACTGACAAAGGAGATGTCTAAACAGAAAATCGAGTAGCAAGCACAATATGGAGAATCTTTTTTTTTTTTTAGTAAAATTTAAAAAGGAATTAAATTTATAATAGGCTTCTAACACAGACCTCTAATGACATCATATTATAGCTTCCTGTGTATAGCTTCGTACACTATTGTTATAAATGAAGTTCCAGAAACTTGTTTTACTTTAAATGCACCATTTATTTATCTACGAATGTATATTTTATTTACTTTCATTTTGCACCCTAAGTTTAGAACTCCTGTACTTCGAGAAGGAAGTTGATATTTGTCTATGATTGAACTATTTTTTTTTTTATTTCTTGGTTCATACCAATATGACTATACAATACATATTATCAAAATGACCGGCGTGTATTACAAGCACGTGGACATTGTATAAACAAACGTACATGTTTATAGAACAAACATGTGGTTATGTAAGTAAACAAGTTATAACACACACTGGAGCTGACAACTGTCAACTCCACAAACTAGCACCAGATGGAGCGAATAACAAAAAAAAAATCTAAGTCAAGTAAAAAAAGGAAGAAGAGCCTTTTACAAGAAGGCAAGAGAAGAGCAAGAAGAGCCACCCCTACAATTACCTTTAAATGGGACCTGCACGCAGCAAAAGTCATCACTCATTTCCCGGGTGGTCAGCTCTCCTCCTTCATCCGTTCGCAGTTTGCTAAAAAGACTAAAACATCCCTAATACGCTGTTTGCTAAAAAAAAAACTAATACTATCCTGCACAGGTAATTAGTTAAAAAAAACTGGAGTGCACTCTCACCTGTAAAATCTAACTTCTCCTGTACGCAGTTTGCCAAAATAACTGGTACAACTACCCGACACGCAGTTTGCTAAAAAAAAAACTGGCCTCTTCCACAGTCTCTATCTAATCACTCCATAAAAAAAATATCTTTGTAACCGCCCATACTTAAATAACTTGTAAACAGTATTCTTCAAAACGGTAATTTTACTAATTTTGTTCTCTTATATAAATAAATGGTTAAGGGCTAAACTCCCAAGTATCTTTAACCCTACCAATTCAAAACTAAAAAAAACAACAAAAAAAAACGTTATATTAACTTGAAGAAACGACACTTCATTTGTAATTCAAATATGCCTTCTAGATGTCAGTGTTAAACTTTAATGTTTCAAATGAAGTATGTGGACTGAGCAGAACATAATGAACTAGTATGGTCACTAAAATACTATATTTGCTACGTTATGGAAAGAAATCCCGTCTGAAATACCTTATGCTGTCTATTGTTGTAAAAAACGAAACAAAAATATCCCACAGGTAAGGACACAAGATTTTTACTACTTTTATTATAAGAAAAACATTACATTGTGCGTATTTATTTTTTGTGTAAATATTAAGTTTGATTAACTAATGGCCGTATGTGGACTGATTTCATTTTAGTGAAAATAAGCCAGTAGATTTTACATTCACAAGAACTTGTAGTAATATATACAGATGCTTATCATAATAATGGAAACACCTGAACGAAAGTGTAACTTACCAGATTAATATGGTGTCGGGCCACCTTTCGCCTTCAGAACAGCCTTGATGCGACGTGGGATGGAGGCATAGAGGTCGTGAATGGTAGCAAGTGGAATATTACACCATTCCTCGTGCAGGGCATCGGCCAGTTCTGTGAGAGAGGATGGAGGTGGAAATCGTCGCCGGAGTCGTGTTTCCAAGATGGACCACAGATGTTCAATTATGTTGAGATCTGGGGATTGGGCGGGCCAGGGGAGGTGTTGAACTTCATCCCGATGTTCCTCAAACCACGCTGCAAAAACTCCAGCTGTGTGAATGGGCGCATTATCATCCTGGAATATGGCGTCATTGTCCGGGAACAACATCCGGACCATAGGATGCAAGTGGTCTCCTAAAATTGCGACATAATCGTTGGCAGTGATGCGTCCGCGAAGTGTGACCACAGGACCCAAAGAAAACCATGATATTGCGGCCCACAGCATCACCGTGCCGCCGCCATGTTTCACAGTTGGGCGGAGACACTGCAGATCATACGCTTCTTTGGGCGTTCTCCACACATAAACACGGCCCGTGGTTTGGAATAGGGTGAATGGTGACTCATCCGACCATACCACACGTTTCCAGTCGTCAACGGTCCAAGTTGCATGGTCGCGGCACCATTTGTGGCGTGCTAAAGCGTTCTGGTCCCTGATGAGAGGTTTGGCCCGTACAACACGACCCCGTAAGTTCATGTCATGTAATTCGCGGCGGACTGTGATTGTCGAAACAGGTTGGGGGAGGTGCTGATTGAGTTCCTCCGTCACTTGCGCCGCAGTGGCACGACGGTTCCGCGTGACAATGCGCTTTAATACCCGGCGTGCCCTGTCAGTGATGCTTTTCTTCCGCCCACTGTTCCGCTTCCCCGATGTGGTTTTCCCGTGTGTTGTGTAGGCCGTCATCACCTTCGACACTGTCCCTGGCGACACACCTAACACACTAGCCACTGCCGTCACACTCACTCCACATAACCGCGCACCAACAATTTGCCCTCTTTGAAACTCTGAGAGGTCTCCCATTTTACACTACCTCCGTCTGCTGCAGCCACTGCACACTCCTGTTCCAAGACGCCTGACATAGTATGGAGACCGACTTAACACACCACCACCAGCAGTCCGGCGCTGCGGTCGCCACGACACCACTGCCAACCCATACATCTGACGTGTTGCCAACTACAGGTGTTTCCATTATTCTGATAAGCATCTGTATCTTTATAGTTATTTGTATATCCTGTTATTTACTGACCATATCTTCACCCTTTTGTTAACCACAGAATAATAATCAATTACAAAGGATTTTTTTTTCATTCCAGTTTCTTTGTCAGAACTGTAACACTGTTGTTCTGTGCTTGCGACGATCTTAGCCTACGGATCAGCACTGAGGAGACAAGCAAGTCCAAGTCCTGCTGCCGGCCATTCTGAAGGAGGTTTTCCAGGCCATAGTTATTTGGGAGAAAAACTGAAATTAAACCTGTACAATTCACTGGCAGACATCCTTTATGAAGTCTCCGATACATTTATATTCCTTTTAAAATCTTGAAACTTGCGCAAAAGCAAGGCCCCCAATTACTAAAAAAGAATCGTCAGGAATTGAATTTTAATTTAGCTTTTAGGCAACTTTGGCTCAGGTCGGATGGATGGTAATGGGATGAATTGGTGGAGTGAAGAAAGTAGGAGGGAACGGGAGTACCCGAAGAAAACCACAAAGTCCACATGGTATGAGCAAGGATCGAGCCGATGAACCCTAACGCCAGATTTATTCACCGCGGTCCACGAAGTCAAGAATTTACATGAATACCAGCCTTCTACAGAGAAAGCTACAGAGCAGAACAGTAAGCAGAGTTTAAGATACTCATATGGAACATCAGCAATGGCGTGAGACGGGGCGCTTGCAAGAAAATAGGTACATACGTACAATTATTTTCTAGAGATTGGTTACAACTTCTGAATAGTTGACCATCATGTCTGCAGAAACTACAATTACAATATTGGGATATGTAGTTGAAGTATAATCGTTTTGTTCATTTTTCAAAATATACTCATTGGTGAGACTTAACATCAAAAGATATAGTCATTATTTCCTTCAAAATGATGAAACTGATAGCTTGTCATACAATATGCTGTTATGATTCGCAATTCCCCCAGTTACTTCTTCAACTTGTCAGATAATTATGATCAAACGGAAGAGACATTTTCAAAGGAATATAACTAAAAGTAATACCACCATGTATGACGCAAGTATGTATATTATACGTGCATGATCACAGCAAAGGAAAGACAAGAGGGAAAGAGTTGCTAATGCCCTTGTCTTAGACAACAACGTGACATATGAATGGGAAGGGGGTGCAATCAACAGCATTGCAGGTGGTATGTAATTAACTCTCTAGATTGCAATTATGAATGATTGCTAGTCTATATACAAAGGATCTAACAGATTGCAACAACATATTGACAAAGTTATTTTACTAAGTATTTTTGTATTAAAAACAAACATTGCATTCTCCTTCTGCAATGATAGAGAAATTACTGAAAATACCTTATTTTTTCTAACCTAACTTAACGTATGAGAATTTTTAGTGTGGACAAGAAAACTTGCTTCGTTCCGTAATGACTATACGGGAGCGTAAACGTTCTGAAGGCTTTACAAAATCTTGTAATATAAATATAACATACTATTTATATCAACAGCACAAATGGAAAATCAAGAATTTTCTACGTTTAAGAAATAAAGCGTAGCTATATGAAACGAAAAAATAATCATAAAAAAATATCTCGTATACAGTCACTTTATAAATTCTCAATTGGTGCGCCCCATACTTTTCTTTTTAGTCATGCATAAACAGAATTATTTTTTAGTACGAATTGTTTAAGAAAAGTATGTCTTTAACATGTTTATTATTATTATTATTAGGTTATTTCGGTATTCGGACACTTTTTCCCAAGCTAAAGTTTTGTGACCCGAATCCTAAAGTGTTCAGCAACCAGTCAAACCCAACATCTTTGCAGACTAGTATTTATTTTACAATAAAGAAGTGTATATTAAGAAACATTAAAATATGCTTTTAAAATATATTAATACACAGAAATAAATATATGAACGTAACAATAGAATAAAATTATTGTATTGTCACTCGACTTACGTCACTGTGCAAAATGTCATCATTGTATGATGCGAGGAAATAAGTTAAATTAACTTTGCAAGATTTGAGGGCACCACGAACCATTGTGAACTTAAGAAAAGAAGGTAAAAAAGCATATTAAATAGTCTTGAAGAAAGCTAAAATACTATATTTAACATATTTATGAGATATCCATGAAGTGTGTCGTTTCCAGCCGCAATGGCCACTCATCACTTGTTAGATAATTAGTGTGAAATACCATTCTTTCCACGCTGAATGATTGTGAGTGCAATAATTAGTTAGCTCTCAATAGCAGAGATGGTACGAACTTTGAAAGTACTTCGCTCGAAAATGCCACGATGGATCATGGCTTCCTGATCCAATATCCGGTATTATCTTCATTGTGGGTTTTGTACTGATCTATGAAAGCTGATTGTGGTCGTTGACGTCTGTGTTGCATTTGAATGGCTAATCGACAGGCTACATTCAGTGAGTTAAGATACACCCAACCTCAAACAAGAGATACTAGAAAGTATCTTTCAAGACAGCTGTAAGCACAATCAAATCCATCCTGCTTGTGCGAACTGGGATAGAAGCTGCGTTGAGTTTGTAGCAGCAGCATGTAGGTGGAACCAATCTTGCTACAAAATTCAATGAGTTTGATTTTAACATGAGTGTGCCGGAGATGACATGCTGTCCACGAAATATTACAGAAAGTGTTTATAAAGTATTCACGAAAAATTGGTCAGGAAACGTTCAAATTTTCCTTCGAAGCAACATGATAAAGTTCTCTACACTTCTTGTACCGTCAGCACAAAAGTTTGTACCCAGTAATATTTCTTCTCCGAATAACTTTGGAATGAATAAATTGATATGAGTACTGTGGTTGTCTTTAAGATACAGAAAACTATACTCAAAACGGCCCATCCATTCCGAAGTTATTCGGAGAAGAAATATTAAGACTTTTGGTACTGATTGTACCTAACAGTTCCACTTTTTGATAATCAAATTTAACAAACTTTCAGACGGAAGGTGCTAACAAAAGTGAGAAAGTCATTTATATTCCCTTATGGTATTGTTGTTCGCTTAATGGAGTTCGTATGTAAAAGAAATTCCTCATAAGATGGTAAACCATAAGACAATAAAAGTGCATAAGGCAGTAGATGTGATCACTCTTCACTAGACAATATTCAGTTCCTGAAGCTAAAGAAACAGTGATCAAAGTCCATTCAGTTTTAGAGTTTGCAGCAATATTGGTAAAAATCAAACTACTTTTCCCATCCACCGTTTAAATCAATATTTGAGACTTGCTTTGGGTAGTTTTAGTACCTGAAACGATTGATAGAAGTTAGTGAAAAATATCGAATAAAACTTCTTTTTATTTGTGTGTGTGTGTGTGTGTGGTCTCTCTCTCTTAGAAACTCATTTTTTTGCTTAATATGGTTCTAACAACTTCTCTCACCAGAGTATCCATTCCGTCTCGGAGCCATCTCATCTCTCGAGCATTCCAATTTCTTTTATTTTTCGTTCCTTTCTCGTCGCGTAGGCTGACATAGCAAAGTCACTTACATATACGTCGTGTCAGTAATCACGATTTCCACTCCAAAGCCCTGAGTTATAGCTTTCGACACTGATTTCGTAGCAACCATGTCTATGATACCTTCGCGTCCACAGTATCTTTTTCTCTCGTAGTCTCCTCCACACACATACAATCTACCATACACACAGATGGAGGAAAAGAGATAGAGAAAGACAAAAACACAAGAGAAAATTCTGTGGAAAATAACACCTCGGTAGATCCGACCCTTATTTCAAAGCCTCGAGGTTCACGCGTTAGCTAACAGAGCAGCAGCAGCATCCAGCGGCAGATCGATTACCATCCACTGTAAGTGTAACAAACATGGTGCGGAAACAACACCAGAGAGTTATTTACATTTCTTTTTGTACAGTTTCCTCTTCCAGTTGTCGCTGTGTTCGGAATACGTAATACGAAAGGAAAGAACAAAAACAATTTGAATTTCTTGAGAAGAAAGAAATAGAAAAACTATTATTTTCATTACGATGAGCAACTGAAACATTTATTTGAGAATTTGGAGCGTTGAATAAAGAACGGAAGATAAGTTTGTGTGGTAGTGCTTTTAAAATATATATAATTTTTTATTTATTTATTTATTTTTTTGCTTTCACTGGGTTTTATTTATTGGTAGATTTTTATTTCTTATTGGCTTACCAGTCGGCCATTTCTTTCACTTCAGCACGCCCGGTACCTTATTAACTTTATACCTGGCTGTACTTCATCTCTGATGTATATTGTTAATTTTTATGTTAATTTATCTTTTATAATGATGTAAATGCTTAAATAGATAGATAATAATCATATGCAATGAAACTTTTTCCGAAACAATAGCTGTCAAAACCTGAATTGAGATTTCAACACGGGTTGCTCACTTAGATGTCCAGCGCCTTACTGATTATTATTATTATTATTTGTATTTTTTAAATGTTTCTTTTATTTAAGGATTATTACTTTTACATTTTCCGATTATCTTACTTAGGTCCTATATCCTACGTTAAATCACACAAACAAACATCTATGCCCCGGGCGCGATTCGACCTCACAGCGTTGGAGTTGGTGGACAAACTCCTCAGATCGCACGACTACCTCGGTCAGGAAAGACAAACTGCCCGACATAAGAAACACTACGTGCAAACAGTTTCGAGGTTCATGGTCGTTTTCGTACGTTGTCAGCAGTGTTCGAAATTAGCGTGGTTCACTAGCCGACGACAAGTAAAAATTTCCAAGGGTGCTTTCTAAAGTTCCAATATATTAATAAACACACTTGTAGGCTGTATTTAACGTTTTATCGAAGTGCTTTCTTTTTGTTTTCAGAAACAAACATCGTGAAATTGCAGAATCTTAGCAACTAACATATCAGCTGATCGACACCTCTGTCGCAAGTGTCTGAGACAACTCGTATGCAACGCAGATACGCCGTCTTTTCACTGAATTCGTACTGTGTAATTACGACGTTGCTCCGGCAGTTGTAGACTTCTTTATCCGAACAAAAACACCAGAGGTGCAAAAAGTGGAGCCAAGTTCTTTAGCCCTAAAAAGGTGTGAAATGGGAGACGGATGAGCCAAGTTCCTTGGTGACAGCATGTAACAGGAACAAAGGAACTTGGCGCGAG
>JAGDQP010006009.1:0-42655 GCA_022664845.1 Lepisma saccharinum
TTATAGGTTTTTATATTCACAACAACAATCAAGGAATTTCAACAATGAAGGAAAATGAAAATAAAAATCGACATTGATCAAACTCTCGAATTGGTTATGAACTTTCTTCCGTGAAAGTTAGAACTCTCTAGACTTGAATTTGTAGGACTAGCATTGAAATTTCGTGCAACGATAAAAATACATTAAACATATACGGAGGTAGTACTGCCTCTCTTTCTCTCTTTTTTGCTATGCTGTAAATAATTGATTTAATAAGAGAAGAATTTTTGGATGCGCTGTATAATTTTATATTTTGCATTATTTGGAGACAATACACCCAAAAAATATACACAAAAGTATACGTAACTATTACCGTTTCTAAGATTTATGTTTCGAGAACAAAACTTTTCTTCTGTTTGTTTATAGTAGAAGATCGTTTGTAGAATCTACCTTAAAAGATAAATCACTATTTCATAGAAAAAGAAGAAAAAACAGGTAAATATCAATTATCATTGAGAAATCCAAAATGCTGATCAGAGTTTCTTCAATTAAAGAAAGAACTTAATGTGGACCACTCCAGTCTCCTTCCCTAAGAATAAAAAGGATCATGAAGTGATCTTGTGACATAAAACAATGACCAATACACAAAAACATAACCTCAACATATCGTTAACTTTTGTATACTTAGGTTTCAAAGACCTTGATTGTTGTCGGAATAGAATAGAAATTAGTTCTATGTTTCTCTCTCCGAAAAAAACGAGTAACATCAGAGAAACAAAGAACAGAAAAGAAAGATTTAGCTATGTGTGTATGAAGAAGAAACATGTGTACAAAAGACGAATATGTGATGGTCGGCGTACTATGTGTTAAGCGCCATTCAAGTAGATGAATGTGGTAACGTGTGTGGCCAAATGTACAACGTTATTGTGTTAATCTATTTCAATGCCCGTGTAGATATAATAAGCAACCATAACATTTTCATCTTTTCTACATATTATCTTCTCTCTACTCATATATAAATAAATATCTGTTTGCTGTTCTTTATAGCTCTAAAGATGCTCCTTGTTTCGGCAAGCGAAATGTCGAATAGAATATTGTTTGTTTTAATTCTGTTCTGAAACTATTGAGGCGTAACTGTACAAAATGTTAATAATATTTTCTCCTTACGAACATGCTCAATATTGGTTATTTCTACTCATTTAATTTCTTGGTAATATTTGAATCTAATATGCGCTTCAAGAAGAAATCTACTGATTCTGATTTTTATTTAACGTAAATTCGTATATTTGTAAATGTAGCAAGAATACGATAATTAAGGTCAATTTAAGCGTATTTTACTTACTATACAGGGTGTTCCAAAATAACACCGATAAACCTACCTCACGAGATTCCTGACATGAAAATAAGAAGAAAATTATATATCATCGAGTGTGGGCAAATGCTTCGTTTTCGGCGCTATAAGCTGCCGAAACCGCGGGAAAATGAACTTTAGAGCTTGATATCTCCAATACTATTATTAACAGTAGAACTGCGAGGTCTAGGTACCCTCAAAGACTTCAAACCTGCTCTATCCAAAAGTGAATATTTCAAAATTGTGCAATAGGTGCGCAAGGGAAGCAGGGGTATTCCCAGACATTCTCTGGAGTAAATTTGGGTGCAAATACGCACGAATAAGATGACTTTCCGTTTGAGTACAGATGATAAACGTAATCGCTAGCATCTAACTGGACAATGACAGTCTCTTTTATTGATAAAAAGTACCACAAACATTCGTTGAAATTATGAAATTTACTCCTGTTTGTTATGCAACCACGCATTAAAGAATAAACAATTGTTGCAGAAAGGAAATCTGTTTGAGATATAGACTTGCCGCAAACGAATTATTGTTACTTGATGGAAGATAATCCCATTCATGCATATTTGGACCCACCTTGACTTAAAAGGATTTCTGGGAATCCCCTACTTCCTTTGGGGAATCTCTTGCGAATCCATTGCAAAATTTTGGAATGTGCGTTTTTGGATAGAGCAGGTTTGAAATCTTTGATAGCACCTTGCTCCCGCAGTTCTACTGTTCATGGTATTAAAAATATAATGCTCTAAAGTTCATTTTCCCACTGTTTCGGCAGCCAATACTGCCGAAACGAACCATTTGTGTACCCTCGATAAGAAATCTCGTGAGATAGGTTCGTCGGTGTTATTTTGCAACATCCTGTATGTTTATGTGCTTTGTTTATAGCAATAATTTTTTGTCATAATATAGGAATGCTATTATCTCTCTCAATGTTCAGGGATGAGACTGTTTTCTTCTTTTCTTCTGTCCTTTATGTTCAGTGCACATATCTGAACATTTCAACTCCAAACAATCGCTCAAATCAATCATATCCACCAACATCACTCAATATGTTTCTCCCCCAGGCAGGCTCCGGACTTCTGCTAGCAGTCTGGTGCTGAGTCGGGAAGCTGGCCAATCTGGTACCACTGGTCTGTACATCACTTCTCATCATACACCGCTCAAGCAGCTTCCCCCACCCCCTATCTCTTCAATCTCTATCTTATCCTGTCTCATGAAGCCACAGTGCCTGTGTCAAAAATATTGGTTTGTTCGTAGTAGGATAAGAAACATTTGTCTTGAAATACGGATAACATTATAGGAAACATAAAACTCGACCGTAGAGTCTAAGGTAACTTTTTTGGTATGTTTTATTTAAATAACAGCATATATCGTAAAAATTCAAAAATTGTACTTAATAAAATAGTTTGCGTGTCTCTTCTCTCTGAATGATAATAGGAATGCATCCAGTGGTTTATGTATAAACAGTATTTTATTTAATTGTAATTGTGTAAATAAATTTAAAGATATCTACGCGCTCTAGCTTAGTAACACCGGCGAATACCAGTGGCTCCTAGAACAGAGGAACCGTCTCAATCTCTTTCCCTTGAAGAATGCTTGCCGTAGAACGTCTTTCCTCAGACTAGTAACAGACTTACGTTAGGTCATACTGTTTAACTCATAAATTAAATTGAAAACGTTTTAAGACATTAAGTTCCCGTTTCTTACAAAGAATGGTTATAACAAAAGCTACTTCTAAAAGAATTTGTAACTTTTCTTTCATTGACGTGTTCATTGATTGAAACTTCAATTTAAAAAATTATAATGAAAATACTGCATTTCAAGAGCCTACAAATACCTCCACTGATAGAAATGTTATATATATATTACTACGAACACTAGTATATTCACTCAACCAAAGGAAAACAATTGTCCGTAGTTGGCTGAATGATTAGCACACTTATCTGATGCATTTGTGTTTGCAGCCGGGTTCAACCCTGGTAGGATTACATTGAACGCAGTAACTTGGAGCTTACTTCCATCCCTCCCTAGTAGAAAACAAGGTTCTATAGGACGTTAGTAATAATTCAAACAAAGAAAAACATGAATGTTTAAATTACAAAACGAATCTCAAAGTTCACATGTTTATTTCTCAGTATGTTTTAAAAAGAATAATTCGTTTAGTCTTGAAAGTATGATAGTTGTATTTTTCTGCAGTCGTATCTCTTAGATGTTCCTGAAATTTACCAAGAACTTTATATCGACTTGTTCTAGTCAGCGGCTCCAGAGGTAATAGACTGAAGTAATCATGGGTGAAGAAATATTAAGTTTTTAAGAATTTCAACGTAGAAGATCGTAAAAGTACAAGACTATAAATAAAATGTAGGCAAAACTATGGCTGAACTAAATTAACCAAAGAACAATATTTTTTTCTAAATTGTCCCCAATATAGTGATACATCTGGTACCTTATGTTTTTAAGTAAGGCACAAAAATACTTCAACATTTCTGTATATATAGGCTATTAGATTCTAACTTTGAAAGTGTTAACTTAAACAGTTTAAGAGATTTCTGCATTGATACCATTATAAGACATAATAATGTCATAGAAAAAAATACAGAATTATATTTTTGTGTTTTGTTTATAAGCTTGCCCATAATATTGAAGTATTTGATTCTCAGATTTGAATTTATACATATAAAACAATGTTTGTTACGAAGGTTTAACTTGTTTAAGCTGTACTATACACCAGCACACTTTGTTGGAAAATTTTATATCTATCCCTCTTATGCAAGTCAGTTCATAGTACTTTACTTGTCACAATCGACAAACTTCCTTCATCAGATTCTGAGCATAATGAATTTCAATCTATAGCATGAAAACATACGATATTTTCATTGATTTCAAATTCTGTATTCGACAGTACTACTTTAGAGGAAAGACTGATCACAAGTAACAAAGGTTTACAGTTTTTTTTTGTTTTTGTTTTTAATGTTGATAAAATTGGTTAAAGTGTAGGTCTACCGTATTTAATAATTACTATTGATGTTCATTTGACAATATTAACCGATACATATCTTTGGATATGATATATTGTTAGTACGTAAAGAGAATTCACGTAACAGCTAATAATATTACACATGAAATAAATCGAATGAAACCTAACGTTAGGAAGGAACATAAGATTAGAAAATACTTATTTGTCCTACGATAAGGATGCCACGCTTAAACCATATAGCCACAAAAGAATTCGGGAATAAGAACAAACTTACTAATAAAAATTTTCAACTTTTTCTACTATTCCTAAAGTTTATGACACTAGAGTTTAATGATTTCCCAGGAATAAATTGACTTAAAGAGTTAGGCGTAGTTTCCACTTCTGATCGCAAGTAGTATGAGAACAAACAATATGTATTGTAGTGCAAATAAATCTGGCTGCTACGCTTTGATACATAACTGTTACAGAATCATTACTACGTTCATCGCCAATAACTCACAAATTGTTGGATGTAGACATAAAAATATGAAAATAAACTATAAAAATACATATACAGAATTCAAATATTGTATTTAGAAAAATGGTGTCGTACAGAAAATACGTGTAAGTGGGTCAACTTGAAAATTTTGAATAAGATATGAAGTCAATTTTAATGCTAGAAACGGTACTCAATTCTAAATATTTTTGTATAAAATAACGTTTTGATCATCTTTATCGTCTGTGAAATACAGTAGATAATTTGAAATGTATTATCTACGGTAGCTCCGGAACGGCTGAAAAGATAAAGATAATGTTTAGGAGTAGGCACTGTTTGAAAAAAGACTTACTTTCTATAGTTCAAGCTGGTGAATTCAAAATTTTCAAGTTGATTCCGATACACGTGTTTCCTCTACACTACTGTGTTCCTACAAACAATAGTTGAATTCCTTATATGTACATTTACGTTTTAATTTATATTTCAATATTCTACATCTAATAGTTTCAAACCTACTGACTATGGACTATTTTCAGTGATCGTGTAACAATTAGGTGTAACAATTTAAGTATTTTTTTTCAAGAAAATAAAAAGTTATCTCACTTTTCTATTTGAAATTTTCAAGTTAGTCTCCGCAGATATGTTTTCTATACACCACTGGTTTAGTAAACGTCATTATTGAATTCCGCATATGCATTCACATAGTCTATTTTAAAGGTTTGTGAGTAAATAGGAGTGGACGAAGTTATTAAAACACTTTCTTAAAAAAAAATAGCTATAATATTCGGGTGGTGTCTGCTTTTTATCTGTTTGAAAGGACATCCCATGGCCTTTCCTTTACAAACACTAGGCTTCCAAGATCCGATATTTATAACTATCTCTTTTATTTCTATTAAATTATAAATATCGCGTATGATAAATTGATATACAAAATTGTGTACCTACGTTGAGTATTGTAAACAACACAAGATAAAGAAGCAATAATTGTGTACGTACGAATGACACGCTACACTTAATACAAACAACATATTCCTTAGCTAACACACTAAAAATAAAACATTACTGCGGTTTTGCCTGTCGATTCTCTTCAATTAAAGTACTCGAAAATAAAGAACTTTCATTACATATTCGGTACTGTGGTTTCATGAGAATTTTTAAATATGATTCTTCATGGATCTGTCTACATTTTTCCCTTACATTAGTTTACCTGCAGGATATGCTTAAATGCACTTGTACTTTCATAGATTGCACTTTCCAGTTTATTATTATTATTATTTTAATCTTGTACTTTTGCATTATATAAACTAGAAAGGAAGATTACCGTTCTATTCTTTTTTACCTTTCTGGAAAAATACAACACATAGTACTAGGATATTTTAAGCACACAAACCATCAAAATCATCGACTTTGACAATAGTGTATCCAGAGTTGCCAACTACTAAGTTTAGAAACTTACGATTGAAGTGTACATAATAATTGAGTAGATTGAACTTGCACGATGTTTCTTGATTGTTTGGGAATTATGCACAAAATTCAATTTTCACATAAAAAGTTGAACAATTTTGATTTGAAAAGTAATGAAGTAGTAAATGAAAACCTACAAAAACAAAGTTAATCTCTACTATCCAAAGCAGTAGGAAAATATAAATACAATAACTTAAAGATCTCAGATCCATAATACCAGAATTATTGTCTTTATTCATATATCCTTTAATTTTATTTTATTACAATCTCAATGTAGACATAGACATAGCAATAATCAAAACCTGCTTCATAGTTACTTGATTCTAATTCTTTCTTAATCTCTCTAGCCCGCTCTTTAATTACTAAGAGATTTTGCAGTATTAAATTTTAAAGTATGATATATAAATTGATATAAAAATCATAACTCTCTGATCGTCCTTTTACTCATAAATAACTAATGTGAAATTTAAAAGTAACTTTATTCTGTTTTAGAATATTTTTTTCTCATCAATTATACGCTAACACCCAAATGTATTGAATTCGATTAATAAGTCTACCATAATCTTTTCTATGAATCTGCTGGTAAGCTTTTGAGTAAATTCTAGCCATTGTTGACATATATAATAACATTATTCAACATATTTTTAATGAGAATTTTGAAACGTCTTCCATTTGCAGGGTGGTTCCCAATTATGGCGAAAAACTTTGGGAGGTGATTACGCATATCAAAACAAGAACATTTACCATGTAGGTCGAAATCCGCTTTGTTTTCGGCATATAGACGTCCAACTTTAAGTCTAAAATCGATGTGTTGTCGAAATATTTCAGGACAAATCATAAGCCATGCATTAATATAAAGATATGTTTCGGGGAGTAGATTTATATCAATAGAGTAGATGTTGGAAGTTGAAATGTGATGTCAACGAGGTGACAGTTAGGCGAAATGGTATAAAGTATTATTTTTCGAATGTCACTACATCGGCGTATTAGATATTTCACACTCCATAGTGATGATAAATATCATATGTGAAGCACAGGACGCAGTGTTGGAAAATATGAGTAATATATGGAGCGAAATATTCAAAGAAATATTTCCAACGTTCAACCTCATCCATTATTCACAATTTGTAACACTGCATTCTGTATTTCACATATGTTTATCATCGCTTGGAAATATCAGATATTAAATAAACAGACGTAGTACTATTAGAAAAATAAAATTTTACACCTTGGTAGCAACACTTTCAATCCGTTGATATCACATTTTAACTTTCAATATTTATCCTATTCATTCAAATCAACTCCCTAAAATATAATCTTATGTTAATGGGTAGCTTATGATTTGTCCTGAAATATTTACTTTATTTACTTGCACAAACTGATTCTGGACTTAAGTTAAATGTTGGACTGTCCGTTGGCTAATTTTGAGCCATATGAAAAATAACTTCTTGTTTCGGTGAACGTAATCACCTGACAAATTTTGTCCTCATAATTTGGAAATAAATTATAAGTTAAAAAACTTTCATATAAATGATTCAGTTGGAAAAGCCAAACCAGTACAAATTTCGAAGTTGAAGATTCATAAAACACTATGAGTTGATTTGGAGTGGTTACTTACCTATAAAGTAAAGAAGACAGTCTAAAAAAGCAGTTCGTTCTGTATAGAACCAATGAAGACAGTTATCGAATAATGTCTCGCATATTCGAACTCTCTTATGACGACTAACTTATATCCTTAGAAGAATCCAAGTTATCAAATTTGAAATATCCTTTTCTAAAGCGTAAAAATATAAAAGTGCTCTTGCAATTTATTTTATAGATGCAAATAAAGAAATAGATGAAAAATTGGTCTATAAAATTAGAAAATAAATTGAAATAATATTTATTTATTTACCTTCTACGAAGAATTAATTGTCCAATTACTGAAGGTTTGCACTAATATCTGTTTCAATTATATTATATAATATATAAAGAAAAAATAACAAAAAAGAAACAAACACAGAACATCATATAAGATTGAATCCCTAATATAATACATCTATAAACAAACATTTGAGAATAATTCATACAAAAGAAAACCAAATAAGCAATACTTCAATATTCATGTATGACATAAATCATCAATAAATTGCATTACCTCATTCCTGTATCAAACAATAAACACATACATACACATATATGCACATGCATACATATACATCCACACATACGTACACACATATACACTCATTACATAGGATCAATTTATAAATTTACTTATTTACAATTAAACAAAAATTTGGGAAAATATAATATAACTTATTATGTAAAAATCAAATAAAATTCAAGCTATTTCATTAATCAATTTATTAGATATGCAATAATTTGTGGGAATGTATTTGTTACACTACACTTGTACATTTCATTCTGAAAGTTTCTCTTGTGTTTATACGTAGTTGAGTGTAATGATAAAAACAGTTATTTTTTCTAACTTTTAACTCTGTATCTTTAGAGCAAATAGTACAAATAATGCTATAAAAGATTGTAATTCTTATCAATAAAACACATTTTATCTCGTTACGATTGGTTGGCAACTCTGTACGAAAGAATATTAAATTTTGAGTAGATAGTTTGGATGTGATTTTGCACCCTTTGTTCCTCGCATGTTGTGCTTTTCAGCACATAGGTTTCAACAGTACGCACATAAAAATTTGAATTGCGTCTATGAAATGTGCATAATATATTTTACCCGTTTATTTTACAGAGAAAATTTACTAGAAAATACAGCTTTCTTAGTTCTTCTCTGTATCTTTACTTTTCTTATACCTATCATCTTTATAAATGTATTGATATTTCTTTCTGAACAAATGTAAAGAAAGTTTCAGCTTATGCAGTAAGTAAATATAGAAGCAGACTTTTTCTTTCTTTTACAATTTCTTATGACTACTTTTATATAATTATTTACCGCTACTGAAAATTATTTATTTTCTACTTTCTAAATTCATAGTAACATTTCTTTGCATATAATTTCATTAGAAATCATTACATGAAGCTCTCTGAAATTGCTTTCATAGACATGTATTTGCTTAATTTTTTTCCCAACAGAATTGCTTTTCAGGTGCTGACAGTGGAAGCAGCTTCTTCTTTCTGTGCTGCTTTTTATCTTATTGTGTGTTGAAAAACAATCTTTTTTATTTTAATGAATCAACTCGTGAATAATGTTTACTGACTGTTACGTTGTTATGGTTTTCCCTAGCCCCACACAGTCCACGTCGTCAGAAACTCAACCTCCGAATGAAAAGTTTGTCCTTGGATTCTCCTGAATCAACCGAACATGTTCAGCGGCGGCGTCATGCAGCAGATGCCCAAAGTAGCCAGTCCTCCTCCTCACATATCCAATGTAAATTTCTAGCGTATGATTTTTTTTTTATGTGCTATACATGTTGCGTAATTTATTTCTTCTCTTTCAATTTCTCGAGTGTAATATCTGTATCTTTCCGATCTGCTTTTGAAATTACGTGTGATTGTAAGTTACAATGATTATTGTAGTGGTTGATAACCATAACCATGCTTCTAAACAACGTTATAAAGTGACTGAAGACATACATACACACACGAACACAACACATATACACAAATATATCTTGGGATCAAAATTGTGCACTGAATTAAAAGAATATAAAATTATTTACTATCAACGTCAAACTAAAATAAAAAATTTATTACTACACGACAGTCCATACAAGGCTTGGGCTTGCCAGGTGGCTTTCGTTCATAGCCATAGTAAGCTCAACGACTTTTCATTGCCAATTTTACCTAGCAGTGAAGCACGAAGTCCTCTACTTCTTACTTCAAATAGCTCTCAAATTAGCTTCACGATGATGGGTCAGCACCGAAAATTGAGAGCCCCATTGGTTATCGCACTTAGGATCTCCCGCAGCGAAAGCAAGAACGTTATCCACTCGGCTAAATAAAACTTCTAGCAGTCAAACAATAGTGTTAAAAGGAAAACAATCTTTTTTTTAAAAAATGTCTTTTCGCAATTTTCCTCTTTTAGAGACAAAGTTCCATAGCTAATATGAGTTGTGCAATATCTGCAAACAAATTAGTTGTAATTCAATTTCCTTCTGTATTTGATTAATGAACTTCTACAAGCATGAACTGATAATAGAGATGAGTATTTAAATATGTCCAGGAAAGTAAAAATCATAAAGCTGTTCGTTCGAATGTACAATATTTATGGCTACCAAATTTCAACTCACAAACGACAAAAATGTTAATTGAATCAGTATCTCTCACCAAGATATTCAGTGATATTTTCTCCAAGATATTATTATACGGAAATTTAACAGTCCATCCAATTAAAGTCTCTAAAGATATTTTTGGGAACCTGTGTCAGAAGCGAGAGTGTAATTCTATAGACAAGTTGTAGATTGTATCCAGACTATTTGAACACAGCTTTTGCTAAAACTATTAGGATACATCGTATAGTTTGTAAACTGCATCAATACCAGAGATACTCACTTATGAAGCTCACATTAATTATGAATTTTAAAAGTTAATTTTGATAATGTATATTCATTTTTGAGTAATAGACAAAATATAAGGAGAAACCAAACAATCTGACTAGCCTTAAGCCTTCAATGGACGAAAATCTTTATTACATATTTAATGTTGAATTTTAGTAAAGTTTTGAAATTTTGACCCAAACCAAATGCGAATCAGGAGCTTTTTAACGTTAGGAAACTTTAGCTAAGAAGGTTTCTCCTCTTCCGCACGAATGTAATAGAGACAGAAGCCGACATATTCACAATAAAATCTGATACATATATGATTCATAAATAGGTATTTGATATATGTTTGGGCTTTGTTTATGACATTTAATTTAATGCAAATATGTTATTACTTTATACGTGTATCTTCTGAAAATTAATAAAGAATGAGTGTGTCCAGTAATTTGCATTTATATGTAAATCAATTCTCTCTATAGTAATATTGGAACGGAGAATAGAATTGTATGTTGGCATTTGTAAAGCAACAGTTTATGAATTTGAATATGACTATAAACAGTTCATGTTAGAAATTCCGTTAAATGTATATCATCAAAATATAATTTGATTCCGTCTCCTTTGTACAAAAAGTTATACAAATTCGACAATCCTTATAATAGTGACAATAAATTAAATATTGTGCAAAATTTGTAAAATTATTACTACTTTTTATCATTATTGCTACTAGATGATCACTGTAACTTACAATATTTACTTATTTTCCTTTCACCAAGTCACGCAGCTTTGTTCTGAATTTCCTTTCACCGTTCTTTCTTTTAGCTTAAAATAATGTGAAGCATCGATGTAAAACATGTAAGAAGGAATCTTCATAGAGCAACACTCATCCTCGAGTTCTTCGCATGTTATAGGTGCTGTGCATGAGCTAGTGTCATGCTTCCTTTCTTGTTCGTGTACTAAATGATGTCATAGCTTTTCTTCTTTACAGAGGGTTTCATTAGCTTTTGTAATATTTATTTCGTTTATTTTATAAACCACTGTAATTTTGTTATTCATGTTGACTTAAACAATTAGCATTTACTTTCATTTTTAATGTCTCGCAAGATATCTTTTATCTCACATATCTGTTTCATCATTTCGTTAAACTGTAATATTATTTGCATGCATATATATATATATATGATGAAAAACTATTATACATAGATGTAACAGTTCATTTAGAACCTTACTAAAAGTAAAAATAAAAGTAGTAATTTCTTTATTTGTTTGTGCAAATAATCACATATAATATGGGGAACGAAAGAGAGAATAAACCAAGTGCTTGTAATGGAAGTATATCTATCGGAGAGAAATTATATTGAGAATACCAAAATTCATATTATCAACCACGACATCTATTTTCCACAAATGACGTCTACTGTTTACACTTATTATAATCACACACGTATACATGAACTCGAAGTTTTGAGTGTACTTTCTCATTTGTTAGTGAATATGTTTTGACTTAAGCTGCTGGATAGGTACACGTTTTATAACAATATGTAATCGTATGTTATGGTAAGTAACAATTGTAAAAAAAACTAGCAAACAACGCGGATACTTTATAGAGTATAGATCACTAATAGTCTTAAGGTACGAAGATTTTATTTAATGTTAAAACAATATTCGAGTTGTTATATTAATTATTTTGTACGTAATTTATTATATTTATTGAATTAAAATGAAAACAAAGTAACAATATGCAGACTTCAGAAGAGGCAAAAGTACTTATTTAGTAATTGGCAAGCTCTATCGCAATACGTAGATTGAATTCATAAAGAGTTAAACATTCGGATCCTTGCTTCATATAGAACATTAGTGTTTTCTGTTCAAGAATTTAAATATCAATGGTATAATAGAACTTAAACCTAATGATTTTCTATAGGATTCATTTGTGGCGAGTTCAGACACACCTTGAAATCACTGTTGCTCTCGCCCTGTTAAACTCATCTTCACCATCTCAGGAATATAAATATCATGAAGACGGGTCACTTACAGAGAATTTTTAAAATGATACGTTCATGAATTCACAAACGTTCGTTGCAAGGTTATCTCGTCTGGGGAGAGAGAGACAGAGAGCGAGAGAGTCTAAAACAACAGCTTACCTCTTTCAGTTGCTTTGTGTCGATGAAACCTACATAGTCTCTGGGTTCATGTTGCATTTGATTCACGCGGTTTGCTTAACAATTTCGCCTAATGAGAACTATCTTAATTCTAGATATTGAACAATTCTACAGTTCAGATACATTACAACATGAGAATTCAAAGATATTGTTGCACAATGCGAGGGCAGAAAGTAATCTGCATGAAATTAACCTTACCAGAAATAAGCTTTCATTATAAATGTTCATTATAAATGGTACTAATTGTGGCCAAACATAGTCGTGTCTTTGCCAGAATACTACAGGAATAATTCACAATTATCAATACACGAATATTTTGTGAATCTGTTATCTTTTAAGCAATACGTGATATGCTGTCTTACTTTTGGAAGTCCGAAAACGCATTTCCAGTTATTTTTTAAGCATTGGAATAACATAAAAATAATAACATCTGAGAATTTAATAGACTCTTTCAGCTTTCTCAAAAACATTAGAGGAAATTACGTGTACTACTGTAGCTAAATCACTTACTTTCTGTCCTTAAAATTCCTGTAATCAATGTTCTATAAAAATTTAATAACTTTGTTCATTAAAAAACAAATTTCCCGGAAAAGTTACCAATATCTAGCATACATACACGGTACCTTATAATGGAGGTTTTCAACTATCACTTCGTCAGATCTTCCTCAGTATCCGACTGAAATGTACAGTACTTTCTCGTTGCATTGGCGGATGTGAGTTCTACTCACATGAAAATAAATAGAGACATCTAATAACACAAATAAAAAGAACAACTGTGAAGTATTAAGTAATAATATGTCATCGTAATCACCTTTAAATATTCTACTTGACTTCAGAAAGTAATAAACCTCGAACCTGTTATATTTGATGCATTTATTTTATGTGTTAAGGAAACATGTCAACTTAAGAAAGATATAAGCAAATATTTTCTCCAATGTATTCACGAGGTTTTACAGCAATGCATACACACATAATATTCAGTTCATGTATCAATTGTAATTTGCAAGCCTTACAACCGTAAAAACAAATAGCGACTGAATAACGGAAATGACTATTCTATTCCACGTTTTCGTTAACTTACCTAAAATTTCAGCAGGTGCTTGCTGCAGTAGTAAATGTAGAGTAGTACGTCTCAGACGAATGTTTCAGTGGAGAAGAGAAATATAGTTAATTACAGAAAATGTAATAGAAATAGATGCAAAACTAAAAGTGTCAACTGTACCGTACGATTTTTTTCTAGTTAGGAAACTGTTCAGTCTCCAACTGACAAAGTAAACAATCAGTCTTTATTAGTCTTGACGTAAGTATGAACAATGTTAATGAATAAAGCAAACCTTTAAGAAAGCAGTCGTCAATGTTAAAATTAGATAAAATTGGAAGTTTCTGAATGAGAATATAACAAAATGATCACAGTTATCTCCAAACATGTCTCAAAATCTATACCAATTTGTGGAAAAATGAAAATAGGAGTAAGTAAGACATCATCTCTAGCGTAACAAGTTTTTGCTATTCTAAAACTCAAACATAGAGACGAGCTACAGGAAGCATCTGAAGAATGAGAACCAGATTTGGAATAGTACAATTCTCATTTCGCACGCAAAGGTTTCTAAGATATTTTTATTGCAAATATGTTGCGTCATTGTAATTAAAACCTTTCGCAGAGAAATGATAAAGAAAACTATCACAAACGCACAGTTACTACATTCATTACAGTAACCTGCTACCTGGCTATAAACCTTTCGTTGATGAATAAATCTGAAGTTTTTTTTATTCATGATAAAAATATTTTTATCAATAATTTTATTGTTCGTTAAGTTTGACCAGTATGGTGACTGAGGTCTCAAGAGCGAATGTAGTTTTTTCTCATAAGTAGAAGCAAATTTATATACTTTTGCCATGAATAATTCATTACCTAACCATCAAACAAATTTCCAGAATCTCATTTTCGGTAATGCTGTATCATATTTCTAATTGTGCCTTGATTTGGGTTCAAAAATTGGCATCAAAGACCTGGACCTTGATCAATAAAGTATCTTACAAGCACATTACTAAGTCTTCTACAAATGTCCTTCTCTAGCAAAGGTATTTCGGACTAGCCATCGCACGCACCATAAAAAAAAAGTTTTCAGCAAGAGTACTGGGAAAGTACAGTATTTCATAATTTCATTTATATTCAGTCCCCACAAAGTTATTGTAAAAGAGCACTGTTTATGTGTAGAATCTAAACTAGTTTTGAACCCAAATAAACACGAGATAGTATATTCAACATAAAATGTGTTAGCAAAATGCAATATGTTGGCACAACAGCTTACACAAAAATATAAAACATCTAATACAGGTACTATTAACATCCAAATTAAGTACTTGAAGTCTGTTGTACTTATTTCTAGGAGCCTGATCAGTATACGTACCTTCCGTTGAGTACGTTTTGAGTTTGTTATTTTAGCAGAAAGGACCATTATAAAAGCAATGCATTGTTTATTATTCAGATACGAATTTTAGGTGTGAGGCCTACTGCACTTGAAACTCTTAACAGCCACACAGTGATTATTCTACATTGTGGTAGACGTATCATGATATGTGAGTACAAAACCTGCAAACAGTTTAATATGATCAGTATAGAAATCAATCAAAATAAATGCCTGTAGATATTGCATACGATAAAAAAAAATGTTTCGCAATGTTACCTGCTATTGTTTCAGTAGCTTTCATGAATGAACGGTAGCTTTTCCTGTGCTTGTGTATGTGGATTTATGGCTTTGTTAAAAGTGCTTGGTGTACTGTAGCTATATATTTGCTTCATCGAATTATATATTTTACTATACCTTAGTAGCAATTAGTGAATTCTCAAATTCAATTAAATCTTTAGTTGCTTTCATATTGTAAATTTGTGGTATAATTGAGATAATAAATAAAATAGTTTCAAACTTGCAATAAATTTTGAAAAGAAGCATGTAACAATAAATTCTTTAATTAAAAAGTAACTGTGTGCGGGTTACTTTTCAATATATCTACTTACGGTTTGTGTCTTCTTTGTACTTCCAGTGAGGACGTGCAATTAATTGTTCGTATATTCTTAACAATTAACGTTTCATAATACACTTATCGTTTCTTCGGAGTATTCTTTAAATATTAGACACTGTGTGGAAGAGGAAAGATGGACAATATATAAAGAAATGAAGCTGAAGAAGAAACAGAACAAGAGTATCGTACTACATTTCACATTGTATACATTTTAGTGCTTTGAAAATGTTAATGTGGCCAGATAAGAGAGTGGGTAAAGTTCCTATTCAGTATTCACAGTCTTGATGATTTTTGAAGCTAGTATAAAATTGATTCAACTAATATAAATTAAGCGGCGCAACAGCTCCTTAAGTGCCCTGGATGGCTCCTTAAGACAGCTGTATTAAAGGGTTACGGGACAGCTGTATTATAAACAGAGCAGCAACTAAAGTATGTTTCATAATATCTATAAAACCATCATTTAGTGCAGCTAGTGATCCTTCACAAATCTTAGTATAGCTTCCTCAAAACACGGTTAAACAGAAAATAATGCATTCCTTTAGATTATACCAAATATCTAAAGGAATGCATTATTTATGGGACGTATTTATGGGACACACTTGTTTTTTTCGATTTTTTCTTTCATATAATCAAGGTGTGTCATAGGTTTGAGTTTCCCGCTCCTAAATTCGAAACATAAGCCTTCATCCTGAAACGTAAGGGAAATATAACACTTCAATATTAACATTACTGTGCAAGTGTTCTTTTCGAGCGTGTATGTGCGAGATGCGTAAAACAGAAGATAAACTGTAGTTGTGTATGTGTGTGCGTACTTACCAGTACTGTGGATGTACAACTAGAAGCAATAGCTACAGTTCTTGACTAGTGACTGCATATAGTGGTGTAGTACATGTTTTTCTATTTTCACCAACAAAAATCGAGAGTGCGTCTTACGTTTAAAAATGTCTTAGAATCAGGTAAATTCCGTAAGTAAATCAAACAATATTTTTTAAAAGTGTGCTGACAAACACTCTTTCATAAAATAAGAGTTCATTATACAACAAATACAATGTACGAACATAAAATTATAACTACTCCAGTCAATTTCATAATTGTCTCAAACATCAATAACCTCAGCAAAAATGTTAACCTCGAAAAGTATAATTTTGTTTGCATACAATAGGAACTTCACGCCTACTTTCTTATCTGGCCATATTAACAAAGCAATAAAATCGTTACAGTGTAAAGTGCAGAGTTATGGTCTTATTGTCTCATTTTTTTAACTTCGTTTCTCTATATTTCTTCTTCAACATAATGTCTAACATTTTAAATACTCCGAAGAAGAGATAAGTATAAAAATATCGCGAAACGTTAGTTGTTAACGTACATGAACAATTAAGTGCATACTACCACTGGGACCACAAAGGAAACACAAGCTGTAAGTAGATAAATTATTTTAGTTTAGTACAAAATAAATAATAAAAAAATCAAAGCAACAATATTTATTTACAAATTTTCATTAAACTATAAATTCTTTTGAAGATGCAAATGAAGAAAAAATGTGAATTAAAAAAAAGGAAGTTGAAAAAAAAAAAGAAAACGTAGGCATAGCCTTATTAAGGTGAAATTAACTGTTTAAATATGCTTTTTCTTGTAATAGCTCCCTCCAGCCCTGTCCATAATCGCCGTCTACTAAGTGCTCGCAACATGCGGATGAGTTCTGTTGAATTACCAGATGACAACGAGAAGTCATTAAGTTCTGCTAGTACCTCGCCGTGTCCTTCCCCGGTAAGTATTTTCTTACTATTACAAAGAGCAAAGGACATTTTACAATTCCATATTTCACTATATATTATATCCCAAACTTGACTTTCTGTCAAATATTAATAATAATGATATGCATACAAAATAGTAAGCATATATTTTCATATATCACGAAAAGCAAGAAATACGACACACACACACATAATGTTACTTAAGTTATAGGAGATACAGACAGGTGCACAGACACTTCACATACACATAGAAAAATGGCAATGTCTTGCCAAAGGCGTGGTCACATAATAGCTATGGATGAATTGATATTAACGTCATAAAACATAATAGGAATGAACAAGGATAGAGAGAAGTAGTGACAAAGAACGGTCACTTTAATAATAGGCAATATAAAAGACAATACAAGCAAAATATATAAAAAGGTCGGATGGACAAAATAAAATATAAAATTTAAGTAGAAAAGAAGGAAAAAGGAATTAAACCTATGTTGTTTCCTGAGAACATTCACAGGCACTAATTAACACTTAAATCAATTAAAAGTCTGCAGTAGAAAAATTCCTGATCTTCAGTAGAATGATAGAACAAAAATATCACAGAATTGCAGAAAAACTACTAGTTAGGAAAAGGAATTCAGGATGGCGAACGTCCACAGCAAAAACAATAGCAAACGTGTTGAGAGTCCACAAGCCATATTGCGAAATGAGCTGATACGGGTTTATTGTGTTCAGAAGTGAATTCGGCATAGAGTCAATCCCAAAAAGAAAGTCAGGAAAAAAACGCAATTGAAGGAAAACGGGAAATAATCACATAGCAAAGTAATGATGTTGTAAAAAGATAAACAACAGAATAAAATTATTGGAGAAAACAGGTGAGGGGTGAAGGAAGGAAATACGGATGTTGGAAGAAGGAAAAAACATTACTGCAAGTTTAGACCGAGCTTCAGTTTTGCATGCAAGCCCTAAATGAAGGCTTTTTCCAAGAGACTACGTGTGGATGTGTTTGTGGTGGGGGACAAGATATGGATTACAGCGATATGAAAACTCAATGTTATGCCAATGCATGTATGTGGAAACTAGGGAATTGGGTCTATTGGTGTTGGAAAAGTGACAGTAATTATTGGCATAGAAGTTTAAGGGACCTCCTGTTTCTCCCACATGGAAAACCGTACAGATTGTGCAGGTTAGAAGAATATATTTGAAGTTTGACAGGTTCTTTAGGGATATAGGGCTATATATGTGCCTTTGAGATATAGAGAAAGGTGCACATTTCCTTTACCATCGGCAGTGCTGAAAATTGGGTTGATACTTGAGGGCGGGAGCTGAAGGCAATTGGAAAAAAGAGTTAGTGCGAACTAATATGTTTCTAATATTGGTAGAGTACTGAAAAACTAATCTCACTGGGTGGGAAAAATATATCTGATATCGGGATTAGATAGGACTTTATGAAAGTGGAACTGAGAATTTTTTTGGTCTTATTAGTTTAGGATGAAACTGAGTGCTTAAGGCAGGTGAATTCGGATTGGTGCTAGAAGTATGAGTAGGTTGAGTGTAAGGGTGCACGTCGGATCTGCTTGATTATTATGACATTAGGTGCGAAGCCTCGGTTGTTGGTTTCGGTTGCTGCGGTGATGGAAGTGAACGAAGAAACGAATAGCTGGTAATAATCCAGAATGTTCTTAGATTCCAGTCTCTGAAGGAAAACTGATTTCCCGGACAATGCCACTGTCACTTCCGCTTCAAACTTACCCAACTACTCATTTTGTCCAGTTAAATCGACTTCTAACATTCGCCAAACAAATAATAATATATAATCAAACTCTAGAACGCAACCTTTGGAAGAACCAGATCTCCGGAATAATTCCACTGTTAGCTCTGTTTTAAATTTATCCAGCTTAGTTCCTTTCTCCAGTTGAAACAGACATATTGTCCAAAGGCCTTACATTTTCCCTCTCTAAGCCTTCCAATCGTTTTTTTCTTCTTAAAGATCTCCTATCCTTTGCCCACAGACTAACATGGTAATTAATGCTTTTGGATCAAACATCCTTCCATTACTCCAGTATCTTCCAGGGAACTTTATAGTATGCCTGCACGTTTCCGCTGTCTATCATCTCAAGACCCGCCAGCTCTCCTAGTAATCACCATCTTGAATGATACATCTCGGAACTAATTTCCACATGTACCAATAACGAATTTCTTCAAAAAAAATTCCGACCAACCCAACCTAACTCGCACAGGCACAAAGCCGACAAGGAATCTACAATAGTGGTCTTGGACAAAGTTTAAGCTGACTACATCCGGAATCCTGCTGACAACTGTGTGCTCCAACATCTACAAACGTACCACTACAGACCAAACCTACACCTTCCAACAGAAAATCTCCTAAATTGTAGCCGGTAACGGTCATCATGAGAGTATATCTGAAATTTTCATAAAATATAACTTCCGGAGTTGCACGCATTCCTACTACCGAAGACTCAAAAACCCGGAAACCCACGTTGACTCACTGTAGCCATCTATTATAATCCTGCTGAAAGTACTTCCGCTTTTGTTGATTCCTTTTTTCAGCCACATGTTCAAGAGCTGCCTGCCTCTTTCCATTATACCTATCACTTCTAGAAATAATCCGTAAATTTCCACCTCTCCTTTCCGTCATACTGCATATTACTACAGATGTTACTTCTTTGTACACCAACATTTATCATGCCTATGGTTTAGCAGCTGTGGAATTTCTCCTTAACCAGACACCCGAACTATAAATCCCAACTATAGCTTTCCTTCTAAATCTAGTCCTGGACAAACTTTAATACCATTTCTATCAAACTCAACCTTTGGATCTTGTCCTTAGATTATATTGACTCGCAGCTTCTAGAGGACACAATGGACCCTCTAATAACTGATCTGCTGCAAAATACATTTACTGAGAATGAAGTGCCTGAATTTGATAAATTTTTCAGCACGATGGATGCCCTGTGCACTATTACCGGGAGGAAAATGTATCCAAATGGATTTGAAGTCTGAGGCAGTATATGCGAAGGAAACAAAAAAGAAATTACAGGAGAGGTTCAAGCAACACAAGGACGATGTCAGACTAGAAAGTGAGGACAAGAACGATATTTACAAACCCGTCCAGGAGAAGGCGCATGCGATAGACTGGGAAGGGAAAGGGGAATACTAAAAGAAGAGGAAAGGAAGTTGGTTAGGAAGTGGAAAAGAGCGAGAAGAATCAAGGAAACAGGAAATAAAACGATGAAGCAGCTTTGTAGTGGAGTCAGGGTGGGCCAGGTCACCGCCCCGGTACTTTTTCAGACACCATGCGGCACACTGCCTCTTTGTGTTACTTAGTTCATCATTTTCAACATAATTTATATATATACTAACACAAAGGAAAGCCGGAGATGCAATTTAAGGTAGATTTATAAGAAGAAGAAAGCAATTACTTACAGCTTATTGTTCCATAGGCGAACACTCACACTAAAACACTAATATGCACAGAATACTTGCGATATTTCGGTGATAACACCTTCTAGCTTGGAGTGTAAAAGACGAACATTGAAAAAAAGGAGACTGAGAGGATAGTGGCGCCAAGTAGCGGACGATGCATCAAGTTTGCAGAACAATTGACTGATATATAGTGCATGGATTAGCGGATCTTGGAAAAATTGGCAGCTGTACAACGTGTAAATTTGGGATAGAATTGTGGAAGGAAAAGTGTTGAAAATGCAGTGTAAATGGGTGTTTTAGAGTTACTGGAGATTAAGGCCAGGATACATTTTAGCGTTCAAACCATGAATAAAGGCGCCCTCTCACAGACGGCGTGTTCGTTGCGAGACCCGGTGTGTAAGTAGACTAGGGTATCCGGTTTGTTGATAGTACACAGGGGTGGGATAGTACACAGGCTAAAAGTTTCCGGTGACCTGGCCGGACCAGGCCAAATCCTATTGCAGTCCGTTATACTTCCATTTTTCTTGTGTGGATAAATAAAAATAATATTTTACAAAATCAGTCGGATTAAAATTTATATACTGTATAAGCTGAATGTTTAAGTTCTTAATACGTGGTTCCTGCTAGTGCACAAGCTCTCAGAAGCATTGTCAATTCAGCTTGCTTCGTGCTTGCCCAGGGTTTCTTTCAGAGAAACTTTTTCGGAGAATAGTTATACATTTCACTTTTGAAGTCTCCAGGATGTTGTAACAAGGTTCGATATACTATTATCATACTAATCTTTTAGAACGTTTCTGGAGTATATTTGCATGCTCTGGGAACAATACTCCCGGTGCCTACCAAAAAAAAAAACTTTGATAATTTTCCAGTCATGCAATCGGGCCCGAACCGGGACCTTCCGGTTCGGCTATGCACCTACACCTAACCGAGCCTTACCCCCACCTCCCTCGCACCAAAAACAATGAACAAACCCGGCTAGGTTTTGTGGCTAGGATCTATATTACATTAGGGGTGTGGCATGTACCCTTGGGATTTAGGGTGTACCGGCCGCTAGCAATATTGATAGTGACTGTGGGATAAGTTATGAAAATGGAGGTCGTATATCTAGGTGGGTCTCTTGCATATATGGGCGCCGGTTTCGGGTGGTGGCGAGGAAGGATTCGTACGGACCAAGATGTTTCTAAGATTATGGGGATGCTAAAAAAACTAATCTCCGTTTGGTGAGGAATACTGATCATGTGTCTGGGTCAGATTAAAGAATGTGCAAATGAGAGTGTAGGATTTGTTTGACATTGGTTAGTTTAGGGTGAAACTGGGTGATAAGAGCCGGTGGGTTGGGAGACGGTGCGTTGCGCACCAGTGAGTTAGGAGCCGGTGGGTTGGAGGTTTGAGAATGCACGGCGAATCTGTTTGGTTACAAGGTTAAGTGGATAGCCATGGTTGACTAGAGCTTCCTAGAGGCGTAGTCTCAGTAGCAGAGGTGGTGGAATTCAGGCGTTGTCCTCTGAGTACAAGGGAGAAAGGAATCGCTTCCTTGGCGTAGTGTGAGCTTGAGTAGTGTAAATACTGCATGTGGTTGGTAGGTTTTATGTGAACGGAAGTATTTAGGGTGTTGTTTTCTAAAGTGATGTCCACGTCAAGAAATGTGACTCTTTTGTTAGAGATGTACCAAGTGAACTGAAGAACACGGACACGGAATTGGTTCAGCTCAGGCCCGTAGCCAAGATTACTTTATTGGGGGGCACAGCTATACCACTACAGTCAATAAGTTCGTGGACTGGACGCAGTGTGGCGCTAGTGGTATACTACAGCTGAGACGTGACGTCCTGGAGGAATAAGTGTAAGTTCGTCTCTCGACCCAGCAAGAGGCAGATTTGTGCATAGAGTGTAAATAGAGTGCAGTCCGTCCCTGTTGTGAAAGAAGTTGAATGCGCCGCGGCGGACTTGGAGAATGTCGCAGTTTGAGCGACGGACAAACATCAAGTTCTGCCAAAAATATAGGCAAATCCGCAACAGAAACGTTGCAGATGATCAGACAAGTGTACGGTGACAATGCCCTGGGCCGCAGTTCTGTGTTTAAGTGGTACCAACGTTTTGCGGAGGGGAGAAACGGTGTAGAGAATTATGAATGTAATGGTTGGCCAACAACAGTCCGAACTGAACGCAAGATCGAAAAGGTTGCAATGGTGGTACGCGCAAACCGTTCCCAGTCGGTAGACGACATCGCAGCAGCAGTACGGATCAGCCATGGTACGTGTCACAAAATTCTGACGTATGACTTGTCGCTTGTCACCCAGCACTGTGACACGCATTCTGACACAAGACTAACGTGAAGAGCGGATGACCAATGCGGTGACCTGATCAGTAGTGCTGATGCTGATGGAACGTTCCTGAACCGGATAATAATAGGAGATGAAACATGGTGTTTACTGTACGATCCACAACTAACTAGACAAGCAGCTACCTGGAAATCGCCATCATCTCCAAAACGCAAAAACCCGAGACAAGACAGGTCACAAGGGAAAGTGATTGCTTGAACTGTTTATCGATTCGCAGGGAATTGTCCACATGGAATTCATCCCACAAGGAGCAACTGTCAACAAGACTCGCTACAAGAAGATCATTCGCCGCCTACGCGAGTCAATACGTCGTAAGCGTCCTGAACTTTGGCGCAGGAAGAACTGGATGTTGCTGCACGACAATGCTCCTGTACATCGCTCAGTCCTTGTCCAGGAGGAGCTGGCAAGGCAGCAGATCACCGTTTTCCCACATCCTCCATACTCACCTGATCTCGCACTGTGATTTCGATCTCTTTCCCCGCTTGAAAGCTAAGTTAGGTGGACGTCGCTTTCATTCTCCCGAGGAGATCATCACTGCCACAAAGGATGCCCTACGAGAGATGTCTGCTAAAGCCAACATTTTTCAAACATGGTTTCAACGGCTCTACGAAGGTTGGTAGATGTGCATCGCTGCTAACGGTGATTATTTTGAAGGTCAGTGTAGATCTGTGTAAGTGTCTGTGTGTGTGTGGACGTTTACGCTGAGGACAGCAACCATGACGACATCTGGATTCTACTGGTTACCTATATTCTAGGTGCCAGTCCACGAATTTATTGACTGTACTGGTATATATAAAGACCTGAAAAAGCACAGTTCAGGGTTGACCGCAGTGTGACACTATCACATTAATCACACACTTTAAGAATGAAGCCATACACCCTAAATGTTTTCAGATCGAGATGCATACATGCTTATAACATTTGAGAACTTTTATGTTTTGTACTCCATATAAAAGTGTAAAATATCAATATCAGGAAATAACTTTAGTTTGTCATTTATACACTTCTAGATTAAGAATTAGTAGTTTGTATAATTCCATACTTCAAAATGAGTAAAAGAATTTCTCACAAAAGTATTATTTGAATAATGAAGTACAATTAGGCTATTTTATTTCAGATTAAAGAATTAAAAATACACATATTTATCTAACACGCTACTACGAAAAATTACTAAACATTTCTCTTTGAGCCTCTACAGCACAAGAATGATTGAAGCGCCATGGTCATTAATTGGTCTCTATGTATCTTTGTTTTAGAAAATACTTAAAAGGCTCTTATATTAAGTTTAAATTAACCTCCCACAAATAATCTACAGTTGTAACCGTCAACAGCGTCTTCGACATTTCGACGTCTTTCGATATCTGAAGTACTCGAATATTGTTTTTCGAATGCTAATAGAACAAGATTGGATTTTCTAACGTGAAGCATTGATTCTCTTTATGATGTAAGAACCCTTTTAAGGCAAGAAAATGTGTTCTTACACGTTGACGTTGAAGCACCAATTGTGACAGCTCCTGCATATAATCTTTATATATTGGGGAAAGCACTTTTACGAAGTATGAGTGTAAGATGTTTAAAATATTACTTTCACTCTTGTTGGATAAAAGATTTATTTTAACAACTTCGAAAGCTTGTTTATTACATCCAAAAGATCCAATATTGGCAATACCTCGGAACTGTTCCAAAATGTTTCCGACTGTGGCAACAAACGATCAAGGGCTTTCAAATACCGTTCATTATTCCCTGCAAATCTCTCTTAAGTTTCTGACATTGTATGATCGAATGATGTCTCTTTAAATATTTGCTTCAGGAGAATTGTTTCATCTTCAGTCATATTCAGAGATTCTTCAACACCAAAATCTTACAAAGAAGGGTAAATCTGACGAATTCGCTTCAACCAAGGGAAGTTAGGATGTGATACTTTAGTGCATATGTTCTGCCATTTAACTTTGACTTTAGTAAGAATGTTGTCAAATCCAGACTGTCATTCTGCTCCAAAACAGATAAACATCAGAACCTGAACTGCTTTTCCGATATGCATTTCCTTTTTTTGTAATGCATTGTTAGGTGGCTCAAATATTGATAGGATTTGTAGCATTAGAGCGGTAATGAAACAGAAATCTGTACAACACTTACTTCAATAGATAACTCAGGATCTGCACGACCTAATTCCCCTCCTTGACAAAAGAACTCCAGAACAGATACTGTATCATCAAAATTCTTTTCAGTAATTCTCACTGTTTCAAAGTGTCCAGTTTATCGTTGATCCATCAACCTCTTAAGCTTTTGGCCTGTGAACATCTGTGACACTCGATGTTTTCTTAAAAATCTGTACAGCAACTTGGCTAATTCGAAATACTCCTTCACATTAGGGATCGCTGAACATACGACATACAGTTATAAACAAGACATAGGCCTACAGTTTTACCAATATATCACATTGTATTGTCATTTAAACAGAATCCTCTCTTTCCAAAAACCTATTTTTTATGTTAGTTATGATTGGGGTCACAACCACCTTCTAACGAACGGAACGTTCTGTGCTGCGGTCCTGTTTTGCATATTCAGTATAACCTACTGAGATTCGAAAGGACAGTTAAACAAAATATAAGATCATAATTTAATTCAGAATACACTACGTGATAGAATTATTCTAAAAGTTTTTGTCAGTCAAACCACGCGTAGTGTAATATCAATAAATAATATTGAGATTAGGTTAAAATTCTCAGGTTAGGTTAAAAGGATTAATTTAGGGTTACTTAGGTTTTGGTCCCTTTGTGCCCCCTAACTTCAACTTTTGCCCTCTTTGAACCTCGAAATGATTAAAAGTAGGGCCGATTGAAAAACGATATTTCAAAACTAATAAACCTTACCATATAAGATGGTAAACAAGTTAGAAAAAAAGGATACTTACATAGTGAAATCTTGAGATAGAAGCATACGAACTTAACAAACACTATAGAAAATGAGTACGTTTCGCAATTGCGTTTTCAACTGGTAGGAAGGAAAATGGACAGAGCGGATAGGTGCGGGAGTGGTGTTAAGGAAACGCCATATTGCCAATGAAGCTGGATGACAGTGTAGCCAGGGTATGGAGGCGGGAAAATGACTAGATTGGTCGGAGAAAACACTAAGTGAAGAAGAAAGTGCAAAGGTTACTAGGAGCAGGTAAGGGGCTTCCTGAAGAAATAAGAGGGTAAAGAATCGGAGGAGATACATATATATGTTTATAGAACCGTCTTATCTAAATTCGTACGGTTGTGCAAACTACCCTCTAATATTTCTATTCTTGAAGTGTGTTACAAACCATCTTGCTTCTTATTCTTATCATTCTTTAACTCAGTGAACGATCATATAACAGAGAGAGAGAACGCGCGCCCGCAGTTCTGGCTGGTCACAAGTACCAGTTCGTTCGCTTTCTGTTTCTTTCAGGTTGACAACCAAGAACGATGAGGTGTAAAGTGAGCTTTTAGGTTTCTCAGCGGATGGAGGAGTACAAGAGGGTACAGAGAAGATCGGTGCCTCCATAAGGTTATATATGTAGCAAATTTTGGGCAACCGAAATGGACTAGATGCATACACACACACTCACACAGTTTCCCGCGTGTGAAATTCCCGCACCCATGTCAATGTGGGTAGTCTTTACCAATTCCCACTTCAGAAATAATTTCTCGCAACTATTTTTCTTCTCTCGAGGTCAATTGATTCAATGGAAAGACAGTGTTTATATATATATATATATATATATATATATATAAATTAAGGAGTCCTTTAAGTTGGAAAGCCTATGATAAAATATCTGTTATCAAAAATGCTTTTTAAAATCATTTCTCTGGAATAATGCCCAAAAATAAGAATAATAATTCTTGATTTTTTCGCCTTCTTTTATTATTCTAAAGCACGACCTAACTTTGAATCATCCTGCCGGCTATTCTGATTAAAGCTTATCCAAATTCTCGCAGCCCAATCCAGTGCATGTTCAAGTAGTACGTAACTCTGATTAAGTAAAAGAAACTCATTTGGAAACGTATGACAACTCTTCGATATATATTTTTCAGTTTTACACGTTTCCAAAAGCAGGAAAAGAAATCATGCCTCTTGGATGGAAAGTTAATAAAAACATGCAATAGCACTCACCAAGCAACCGTAGCTCAGTTCATAGAGTATTAACTTCGCTTTCGGGAGGTCATTGGTCCGACCTAGCACCCGACCGACTGAGGTTTTCCAGGGGTTTTCTGTCACACCAGTCAAATGCCGAGATCGTATATTAAACCTAGGATCAGGCCGATTACTTCCCGCATCCTGTCCCCAACCCTAGACAGCCCTGAGTCATAGATGCCTAAAGGTCATAAATCGATTCAACTCAATAGCACCACGCGTGTACCACAGAGTCTACTAAAAGTAAGGACAGGTTTCACGGAAACTTTACTTTAATGCCTCTGCAGCATCTTAAGGCAGTAATTCATCCCAAGGAGAAAGGAAAGGGTTAGGTATTGATTATGTTCTTAACTCAATGGGTATCACAGCATTAGCCTGCATGACTGACGGATACCTCGAAATGACGGACCCCTGAGTTCGATCCCACGTTCAGTCACGGCTTTAAAACAGTTTGGGGACGAACATAACCCTCAGCGATGTACTGCTCTTACATATGAACCTTCTCGTCTGGCGAAAATTGTAAACATTACAGTTGCTATTATAATTACTTCTGATATGATTATAAGAATGAGCATAGTTGATTTGGCTCCTCCTCGACAGGGAATATTCCTCAATAGATTAAATATGCTACCGGTATTAAACTTCTGCTTCCACTCATAAGTTTTTCGATAATTTTAAGAATTTTTCTCCAATATTCTCAAAGTTCATATCTTTTTTATAACTTACATTTATGGATCAGACAGACAGTTAGACAGCTATGACCTAAGTATGACACATGTCTGGGGAATTATATCCTACAGCGAGCGCTCTTTCAGGAAGAGAGAAGAAGGTAGCGGCCAGGACCATTGTCTAGGTGCTATGCCGATATTCGCCTAGTGAAGCTTAAACAAAGCATGGAAAATATCAATCAGTAACTTAGCAGTATTTCTTGAACCTGTATGTCTCCCCAATGTCGATCCAGAGTCGGTGAACGTAATTACAAGAATACGGAAGCTGGAAATGTTTTATTTCTTGCTATTCTACAAAATATTCAATCCGTTATTTGATTTAATAATATCCATCAACGAAACCCTATCCAAGCTCAACGAGATCAACGAAATTCTTTGTTAGTTTCATAATATTACAAATTACAATACTTTTGTGTTGACTAGAGCATGTTGTTATTGTTGTTCTTTATTATTATTATTTATTATTATAACCACCACCAATAATAATAATAATAATGCAGAAAATGCTGTAATATCTTGTGCACCACCTGAAGTCCAGACCACGAGCCGCCACTGATATATATACGGTTATATTAAAACATATCAAGCAATTTGTGTTGATCTGTCACTTAGAGGGACCGAGTAAATTTTGGAGGGTCCGGCCCCCGTCGGGTTCAGTTGTTCTAGGAATGTGTTGAGACTGGTTTCACCATGAGTCCATAACATCAGGATATTATCCAATAATCTTATCCAAAGTAGTGGGGTCAAGGCCTGAGTTTGAAGGAAATCATGTTCGAGCTTGCACATAGACAGATTAGCATAAGAAGGTGCCATTCTCGTACCCATGGCTGTGCTCCGGATCTGAAGGTAGTGTTTGTCGTCAAAGGTGAAGTTGTTATATGTTACAACTAGGTTGGCCAGGTTAAGAAGGAAAGCTGTGGTTGGAATATGAGGTTTGGGTCTCTGGTTAAGGAAGAATTCCAAAGCTGCTAGGCCACGGGCATGAGGAATGTTGGTGTATAAGGAAGTAACATCTATGGTACAAAGCAGTATGTCAGAAGAAAGAGACGGTAATTAACGGATGATTTCTAATAGGTGGTAGGTGTCGCGTATGTAGGCAGGCAGCGCTTTAACATGTGGTTGAAGAAAGGAATCAACAAGAGCGGAAATGCGTTCGGTAGGAGAATTATTACTGGCTACAATGGGTCTGCCTGGGTTACCTGGTTTGTGTATCTTCGGTAATAGGTAAAAGGACAGGGTACGTGGACGGACTTTATTGACATGTCAGATATACCCTCACGAGGATCATTAGCGGTAATAAAACCCGAAATTTTCTGTTGGTGAGTGTAGGTTAGGTTTATGAGAAAGGGAAGGTGTACTGTTCTTATGGCAGAGAGCGGGATTTGGGGCATTAGCCCTGTAGGAGTAAGGCCTAAATTCAAGCATGAACGCAAAAAAACTAACATGGGCAACTGATTTGGTATATTTGAAGATACATAAATGTAGATGGGAGAAAATGATTGATGCGGAATTACACGTAGTAATTTCCAAGACAGGGAAATTATCACTAACACATAGGAATTACTTACAGCTTATTGTACCATATGTGAACACACACTAAAACACTAATATGCACAGAATACTTGCTATATTTCGGTGATATCACCTTCTTCTAGCTTGGAGAGTAAAAGACGAGCACGTGCGGATTATAAAAAAATAGACTGATAGGACAGTGGCGCAACGTAGCGGACGATGAATTAAGTTTGCAGAACAATTGACTGATATATAGTGCATGGATTAGCGGATCTTGGAAAAGTTGGCAGCAGTACAGAGTGTAAGTTTGGGATGGCATTGTGGAAGGAAAAGTGTTGAAAATGCAGTGTAAACGGGTATTTTAGAGTTACTGGAGATTAAGGTCAGGATACATTTTCGCGTTCAAACCATGAATAAAGGCGCCCTCCCACAGACGGCGTTTGGGACAAGTGATGAAAATGGAGCAGGTCGTACATCTGGGTCTCTTTCATATATGGGCGCCGGTTTCGGGTGGTGGCGAAGAAGGATTCGTACGAACTAAGATGTATCTAAAATTAGGGGGATGCTCAAAAACTAATCTCCGTTTGGTGAGGAATACTGATCTTGTGTCTCAGTCAGATTGAAGAATGTGGAAATGAGAGTGTAGGATTTGTTTCACCTTGGTTAATATAGGATTGAACTGGGTGATCAGAGCCGGTGACCCAGGCAGACCCATTGTAGCCAGTAATAATTCTCCTACCGAACGCATTTCCGCTCTTATTGACTTCTTCTTTCAAGCACATGTTAAAGCGCTGCCTGCCTACATGCGCGACACCTACTACCTATCAGAAATCATTCGTAAATGACCGCCTCTTCCTTCTGACATAGTGCTTTGTACCATAGATGTTACTTCCTTGTATACCAACATACCTCATGCCCCTGGCCTAGCAGTTTTGGAATTCTTCCTTAACCAGAAACCCAAACCTCATATTCCAACCACTGGCCAACCTAGTTCTAACATGTAACAACTTCACCTTTACGACAAACACTACCTTCATATCCGGTACAGTCAGGGGTAGGTGAATGGCACCTTCTTATGCTAATCTGTCTGTGGGCAAGCTCGAACATGATTTCCTTCAAACTCAGATCTTGACCCCACTACTTTGGATAAGATTATTGGATGATATCCTAATGTTATGGAGTCATGGTGAAACCAGTCTCAACACATTCCTAGAACAGTTGAACCAATTCCGTATTGTCCAGTTCACTTGGTACATCTCTAACGAAAGAGTAACATTCCTTGACATGGAAACACTTTAGAAAACAACACCCTCAATACTTCCGTTCACATAAAACCTACCAACCACATGCAGTATTTACAACTCAAATTCCCACCCTTACCACTCCAAGAAAGCGATTCCTTTCACCCTTGCACTCAGAGGACAACGCCTGAATTCCACCACCTCTGCTACTAAGACTATGCCTCCAGCAAGCTCTAGTCAACCGTGGCTACCCACCTAACCTTGTAACCAAACAGATTCGCCGTGCATCATCACACATTCAACCCACTGGTTCCTAACTCATCGGTGCGCAACGCACCGGCTCTTATCACCCAGTTCCACCCTAAACTAACCAATGTCAAACAAATCCTACACTCTCATTTCCACATTCTTCAATCTGACCCAGACACAAGATCAGTATTCCTCACCAAACGGAGATTAGTTTTTTAGCATCCGCATAATCTTAGAAACATCTTGGTCCGTACGAATCCTTCCTCGCCACCACTCGAAACCGGCGCCCATATATGCAAGAAACCCAGATGTACGACTTCCATTTTTATAACTTGTCCCACAGTCACTACCAATACTGCTAGCGGCCGGTACACCCTAAATCCCAAGGGTACATGCCACACCCTTAATGTAATATACATCCTAACCTGCAAATTCTGTGATGACTTTTATGTTAGGCAAACAGGTTGCGCTCTTAAAATTCGCATTAACAACCATCATCACTTCTGTACTATCAACATACCGGATGCCCTAGCCTACTTACCGGTACACACCGAGTCTCACAACCAACACGCCGTTTGTGGGAGGGCTCCATTATGTTTGAAAGCAAAAATGTATCCTGGCCTTAGACTCCAGTAACTCTAAAACACCCATTTACACTGCATTTTCAACACTTTTCCTTCCATAATTCCATCCCAAGCTTACACGTTGTACAGCTGCCAATTTTTCCAAGATCTGCAAATCCATGCACCATATAACAGTCATATATTCTGAAACTTGATGCATCGTTCGCTATGTGGCGCCACTGTATATTCAGTCTCTTTTTTTAAATCCGCACGTGTTCGTCTTTTACTCTTCAAGCTAGAAGAAGGTGATATCACCGAAATATCGCAAGTATTCTGTGCATATTAGTGTTTTAGTGTTTATTATCCGTGCCATTGTCTAGTTATAAGTCGCAGTAATTTAGGGAGTTTCGGTAGATATTTAGTGAAAATGATCAAATTTGTTTCCTGGTAGGGCTTTGCTACGAGTATGGCTAATGCTGTAATTTCTATACTGCAAAGGTACATACACATGCATGTACACAGTACTTCTCATACTCATACTCTAACAAAATATTCATGAATCAAGTGCCCGGTAATGTATTTTCCTCCACTATACCTCTGGATGAATTAGAACAACAATATTTTAAGATCGTTTCACCTTCATTTTCTTACGAATTCTCTTATTGTATTCTATAACTTGACCAGCTGGATATATCATTGTTTGCAGGTGCAACAAACACAAGTGAGTAAAAAGAAAATAAATTCGTAATAATGAAATAACTATAAATTACCTTACTAACTTTTTTTTTTTTTTTTATTCATCACCAAAGATCTTTCATTGCGACTTATAAATTATTACTTCTTGTTGTTCTATTGAAAGCGCCATTTATTTTGTAATACATTGATCAAATAAATAATGTGTATTTGAGAAATAATAATATAAATAGCAGCGATTGCAAATGAGAAAAACTCGGTGCAACCCAGTAAATGAAGCCACAAGTATTTCGGGGTAGTTCACCAAGATATTCAACACCATGTAAGATCGAAAAGCAGTATTATACTTAATCCAATAATCTTGGAAATCTCGAATAACGGTAAATAAATAGGGAGTGTAGAAGTGTGAATATTTATGTATGAATGTTTTGTAGCACTTCGCCGTCTCTTTTAAGTCACAAGACTGAAAGTATATTCATATTTTGATGTAGTAGTGTCTAAATAAGGTACATTTGTAGAACTTATTGACGGTTGATGCTAGATACTTTTTTTCCCCAGAAGCCACATCGTCTGTTACCAACTAATCTTTACGTAGTGCTTTACAACTTTAAGTCACGCCACTCAGATGAGCTGGACCTCAAGTAAGTACAACTTGCAAATCAATATTTTATTAAAACTTTTTTTTTTAATTAATAAGAGAAGATAAAATGAAATATATGAGAGCTTTTTTTTAAAAAAAAAATTAATCTTGGTTGTGAATACAGTTACCAAAGATTATTTCTTACGGTTTTGTTACTTTTTATTAGAGAAAATTTGTGGTTTGTAAGCTTTTTCAAGTATAACAATGCCTCGTGTTTTCTACTGATGACAATACTTGCAAGTGCTGTTAGTATTTTGTGGAAATGTTAATGTACAAATTCCAGTTCTCATAAAAATAAACAACTTACTATATGAACGTGTCATTTGTAAAAAAGGAAACATTCCAATTTCTGCAGTAACGGAGTTCGATAGCCAGTCTCTACACAGTCGAAAGATACACGGAATGGAAGGAAGAAGAGATACATTCCAGAAATATGAATCCTTACGATAACCATAAAAACACCAATTCTAAAAATAATTATTGTGCCAGCAGGATGCTTTTCTTAGATGTTCTCGATTTCTTCAAATGACATGTTCATATATTTTGCATATGTAATAGATATGATGCATTCTTTTAGCAGTTTAACGGCATATTTTCATGGTGTTTCCAAAGATTATGTTATTTTTGCGTGTTCCATGATTTGCATTAGTGTAACATGATTTTATTGGAGCTCATGAATATTTTTTTTTTTTTTTTTTCATTTTTATTATTGTACTTTCCCTTAAAGAAACCCTATCTGAATAGAATTATTGCAGCAAAACTTATAACCACTGTCTCACAATACACAACAATTGAAACCTTCGCAACTCGTGTAAACAAACCGACTTAGGCCTACTTAATTTTGTAACTCTCTGCGATAGTTGGTGAGATAGGTGGTTTCAGCAGAACGTATTTATTACCGCAACATTTACTTCTTCGATTTTAATGCAGGAAAACTATTTCTTTAACAAATACTGTGCAAAACATGTAAGTTAAAATGTGTTCTTACATCTCTCTCGTTGTTAAAGGGAATTAAATACTTCTGTAAGTTTTTTCTCACTCGTTGATATCATTGCTAATATGTGGCGTTGTCTGTCTCTGTAGTTCTGATCTGTAATTCCAATAATTCCATTGCTTTTTCATGTCAGTTTTGTAGAAGGTGCGAAGTGTTAAATTATTGAGTGTCCTAGAGAAGATCCCTCTTTTTGTGTAATTAATTTATTGTGATGTGTCAGATAAATACGAACCTCTAGAGAAATTTGTCTTTTGTTTTTGTAAAAGCTTTGGTGGTTCAGGAACAAATACCTCGTCTCGTACAATCCTCGTCTTTGCTGTTGGTATTTGACTCGCTCATTACTATCTAACTTAACTCTCTCTCGTCTCAAATGTCACATTTTTCTACTTGGTTCCCCACAGCAAAAATAATAAAATAAAAAATAAATATAAATAAAACATTGAGAACACCTTGACTGGGATTGAGCTCGGGAGTCTTAGCACACAGACCGTTCGAAAAAGAGGTTCTGAGAAAGTGGTGTATTTTCAGTATTTGCCAATTTCTTCTATTTGACCTTGACCTTTAGTGACCTTTCACTATAAGCTTTTATAATTAGGAATGTTTCCTTGTTAGTAACTTCCCTCCTTGGTGCTTTTGAAATTAACACGGTGACTTTCCTGCACGCGCAGATATGCTTGAAACGCACTGAATTTTGAAGTGTTAGTAATAGATATTTTAAACTCGCTTGTCATTTAAATGTATACTTTACTTGGCCTGGGTCATCACTTCCGAACATACTGTTTCTCTGTTCTCACTTTTTCTTGTGAAATAATTGTACATTGTGAAAGTTAACACATGTATTTCACCTCTGTACAGTTGTATTTGTAAGTAGACTTCTGTGCAAGTGACAGCTACTCTAGTGTTAACCTATCCTTTTACCTTGTTAAAGAAACTCTCTGCTGATTGTCATGGTTCAAATAGCTATTTTCATTGTATTATGTTTGCAGCAACAAGACAACTGTTGAATATAAACCCACACTTTCATGGTGAAACCGAGTAAACTCAAAGAAAGCTTTTTTGCTCTGCAGATTTACGACTTATGTATTTTGAGCCTACTTATTTTTAATTCTAAACTGTAATTCATGCACAACTTACTAGTGTCTACTTATTTTACCTATTACGAAGAACTCCCACAAATTTAATACTGTTACAGAAACTTAACATTAGGATAAATCCTACTACATAGCTGTAGACACTCAGGAAGCTGAATCATTCATGAATATCTCCCTAGATTATGGAAGCATTTTTATACCTTTCGACCTCGGTTGGTGTCCTAATGATCTTATATTACGAATAGCAAACAAGAATTTACGTCATCTTAACTTGCACGAAATTAAAATTATTTTTAGTTGTATCTTTATGTATTAGGACTGGTACGTTTGAAGGACAGAGTGGAAAATTTTTATTCGGGTGTTGGATACAGTTTATTTACAAAAGCTGTAAAGTATCGTGAACATAATTTAATTAATATATTTTATAAATTGAATGTAATTGAGAGCCAGGGGACAGCTTTGGTTGTACAACTTGTGGACCTGACAGTCAACTGGTCGAGTACACAATAAAGTTGTTCGTATTTAGGAAGCTCAAGTTTACACAAGCTTTGTAATCATCATAAAATAAAAAAAGCAAGTTAAGGAGAAAAGGGTTTTATTTTCAATAAAGGAGAAAAGGACTTTAAAAGGCGACTTTATTTTCTAGTTTTTATATAAGAAATCCATGGTATTCAAACTTTTCTGAAAATCTCGTTTCTCTTCATGATAAATAGTAACTTTAGAACTAAAGCGAATTTTAAAAACTGCTGATAGTAATTCAGCTCTTCTTTAGGGAGCAAAATATTGTGTACTACTGTCCCCAAAGAAATTAGAAAATGCATATTTGTACATATTTGCAGTGTGTTATTATACAATGAGCTAACGTTTCTTATTCCACCTTTGAAAGTCGATTTCTCGTTATATTTTATCTTATTGGATGTATACTTATGGCTTGTAACTTAAAAAAGCAACCGTGGGTATTATGTAGTGCTTAGCTTGCTACACTGAATCGGATCTCAGAAGATGGGATGTGTTCAAACACAGATAACTTCATGCTGGCGTAGGTTTTTCGTGTGATTGTTTTCCTCTGTTCCAATTACAATACAATCTCAAAATTTTCCTTTCTCCAAAAGTAGTGTTTCCTTCAAGGTAAAGTTGGGTATTACCCTTCAGCATGTATAAGTTATACTCAGGAAAATATTGGAACTATAATAACATATCTCCCGTATAAGAGACAGAGTGCAGAAAGTGTTCATATACCGAAGATTTCAAAAGTTCTCCTTACTCGAAAGAATTATCCTGAAACATACCCCAAAATGTTACCTCATTAGGTTCATTTCTTAGGAAACCTATTTTTAGACTGAAGAGAACTATGCCCTCCCTAGAGCAAACTCAGTTCAGAAATACAGAAGTATACAAATGTATTGAAATACAGATATTTAAATCCCAACGGGCCTTATAAGGAGCTGTTTAAGAAGTGCATTGTTATTATTCATTCTATCCTGAAATGTTAAGAGGTTCGTATAGGAAGAATGCGGATACTATGTTCCATTGCTACAAAATTCCAATTTTATTCCAGAGCTGGATATAAAGTGACTGTGATTGATACAACTGACCCCGACTGGTGGAAAGGCAAGTGCCTCGGTCGTGTTGGCTATTTTCCTTCAAAATACGTGACCAAATTACAACCAGGAGAGAAACCCCTCCAGGTGACACATAACCTGCAGGTGTCTGATGGCGATAATGGACTCAAGTTACTACGAGATCAAGTAAGTGATGTTTATTTTCTTCTCACTGAGAATAGCAATATTTCTGGTTTTACAATCACACATTCGTATACAAACAATGAAAGTAACATTAGTTGTAGAAAAACTAAATATAAAATTACATGTCTAGTCAAAATTTCATAGTGTACGAATAATCTTCCAGTAGTACATAACTATTGATCAATAAATAAGTTTATGAACAAAGCTGGAAACTTTCATAGCGAAAAGTTCTCATGAAAATAAGCAAAATAATGGTTATTTTCGGCGCTAGAAGCGTGGGAAAGTTGAGGCGACAAAGGATGTACAGGATGAAATCTCGAACACGAGTTGTTGAATCTCAAAGAATGAAAACTCACTATTATTCCGTTGTGTATTAACAATCACAACAGTTTTGCATAATTATATTGTGGATAATTATGACCTTGTGTTGTTTGAGACGAGACCATTCGTTTTCGAGATATCTTTGTGAACACCTTTTGCAGCATCAACTTTTCCACGCTACTGGCGTCGAAACTATAAGCATTTTACACATGTTTTCCAATATTATTTTTGCTTATTTTCATAATAACTTTTCACCCTGAAAGTCTATATTCCTTTTAAAAAGCATCTTCTAAAATCATCCTCCATATGAAAACTGAAATCTTTGGTGGAAGTTCCATATTGAGTGGCACATATCGTGGTCAATATTCATCGTATGCATCGACATCCTTTGACAGAGGGGATGGAAATCGTTCGACATCGAACGTAGCGCGATATCGTTTGATATCATTTCTTCGATTATACAAGTTGAAATGGAAGAATTTATGAAGAGTAAAACATTTCAAATATACTGAACAATTAGCTTTATCTTCGGGTGAAAATTTCATATTTCAGATACACAAATTAGCTAGGGCACGGAAAGTTATGCACTTAAAATATCTAAAATATTCATGCAAATATGCACTCAAAAGGAGCAAAATATGCAAAGCAGTATGTACTTTTGAAAACACCTTAACTTTTTGTAAACACTTTATTCCAGTTACTCCAAAAGCTTTCTAGTTTGCAGATGTTTATTCTTCATTTAGCTCATATGATTTAACATGGTAAAAATTGCTGTTAATACTTCCACTCTCGAATATACTTACTTAGAACAACACTGATTTCGAAGACAATTATGGAAGGAAAACGACACTACTTACATCAAGATTACACTTGATTACGACATGGTGTCTTAAATTTTCAACCTTGAAACTTCTGTTTTCGGCAAGAATGATTTTGTACTCCGAAAACGCTCCTCCTACTTTCCTAGATACAATTGGATAATATTTAAGGGCAATAATATCTGACACTTCAAGCTCAAAGTCATCTTCAGACTGTCTATGTTTCGTATGTAGCTTCTCTAGGCAGAATTTCTTATCCATAATTTATTTTCAGAGGGGTTCCAGCGCTTTCTTTCGGGATCTAGGCTTGGTACGTATACGAAATGAACATAACTACGCCTAAATTTAGACAATTTCATGTAGAAATCGGAATTTCGACTGGGGTACTCCCCTGTCTCTAGGTATACAGAATCTTAATTTTTGAAACCATATATTATTTTGGTGTTTGTTTGTATTGGCTCTCAAATATGCAAGGTGTTTATATAAATGATTCATACATGCATTTGCATATGTAACATGCATTTTCCAGAATATCGTTGAAATATGCACATTTCAACATATGCAATATGCAAAATGCATAACTATCCCAGCCCTACAAATTAGTTTCTGTTGCAATATTCGCCACTTTTTCACCCTCCTCACCAATTTATCTTGCTTCAACTTAGCTGCATTGCAAAACTTTTCCACAGTTTCCGGAAAGTAATTTTCGTCTGCGTAACACACACATACAAAAAAACAAATCACATATTTAGTGCTTAAAGTAATTCTTTGACCGTCTTTTTCACACTACACTGTCAAATTATGTCTTTGTTCATCAGTAAAGTAAATAAGCTAGTAAGAAAAGGGAAGGGGATGTATTCTCAACAATACTGCCATCGATTTCCCATGTGAATCGATATTACCCATTAAAAAATGGTTTCCTATTCCTTCTCGCTTTAGTAAAAAAAATCGATTTATTTCGTGCTTTATATATATTATATTTTCATGGTATATGTAAGTAATTCGTCATTGATGTCGATTCACATCACTCATTGTTTGTTTTTTCAAAAAAAAAACCGATCTGCCGTAACGATGTCGAATAACTGTTATTCTGATATGATCGGCCAGCGTGTCTGTGCTGCTAGGAATATATCCAAAGAGTAAATTGCTAGCTCTTCAGAAATCAGTACGAACTTTATTGAACAAATTGGAGAAAAAATGCGCTTTTTTTTTTTTTTTTAACAAAGAAGGAAGATTCACTCTGCAAAAGCCGATTCAAGAGCTTTTTATAATAATCAAATATTATTTTCTGCGAAAGGTAAACTGAAGGTGTAGTTATTACTTTACTTTTTTGAGGGGGAGGAAGAGTCGCAGAAAAAATAAAATTCAATTCAGCTAATTACGTATTATTATATCAATAATCTAAAAGTGATGATGAGAAAGGGGGAATATCAAAAGGCAGCATTCCTTCCAATAAATTTGTCCCCCAATAAATTTTCAGTGTTTCCTGAAGACATAGGCGAAAACGAAAACGGCATTGAGACCAATTTGCCACCTCGGGATGATATTCTGTCGAACGATAGTCAGGAGCAACGTGTTTCGAGAAGTGAGAGAAGTATTTCGAGAACGGCTGCTTCAAAAACAGAGGTAGATGTAAGACCTACAGTAAAACGTAGAAAGAAGATCCTATTGCTAGGAGACAGCCACCTGAGAAATTGTGCCTCGCTAATACAGGATATAACAAAAAATTAATATGAGGTGTGTAGTGTCATTAAACCGAATGCTGGGTATGACAGGGTCTTAGAAGGCATTGCCAATCTTACTAAGAACCTAACTAAGAATGACTGTGTAGTGTTGTAGGTGGAACAAATGATGCGTTAAATGATTCTTCTCAACTGAGTAATACTTTGGACTCTCTCCATAGGGCGTTAGAATGTACAAGTGCAAAGAGTATCCAAACTGTAGTCTTGTCAACTCCATATAGGTATGATTTTCCTAATAGGCCAAACGGCAAAGTGAACAGGGCAATATTTGACTTTAGTAATCGCGTAAAAAATATGGTGAAGGTTTTTGACAATACTAATATTGGTGGATTAGAATGTCTTGTCAGGAAAGACTATACTAACCATGGTTTACACCTAAATGTAGATGGGAAGATAAAATTGTGTAAGATTATAGATCATTATATTCATATGCATACTAACGATTTTTTTAAAAAAATAGTCAGCCCTTACATGATGTATTCAAATGTACAAGGGCTATGAATACTTCCAAAACTGTGAATGAAGTAAATGGAAAAACAGCTCCTGATATTATACAGTCGTTACAACTAATTCTAAAAGCAGCGTTGATACTGCTGTTAATTTAGGTCATGCAATGTTTCAAAAAGAACTACACAACTATCTTATATGAGAAGGTTTCATAATGTTAATAAGAATAAGATGGTAACTATATTTCACCAAAACGTACAAGGTTTCACTATAGGTAAACAATTAAAATTAGAAGTACTTTTAGCAAAGGAACTTAAAGATGTTGACTTGATTTGTGTGACTGAGCATTGGTTTAAACAAGATGACTTGCCTTTTTAATCTAACAAAATTACATTTTAGTGACTAATTATTGTATAAATATCACACTTAGGGGAGGGACGTTAATTTTTGCAAGGATAGGTCTCAAGGTGAAAGCTTGTACAAGGTTCAGTCAATTGAATGCAGAAAAAGAATTCGAGAGTAGTATTGTGGAACTCTCAGACATAAATGTTATAGTAATTTGTATATATAGGACGCCTAACAGTAATGCACAATGTTTAATTGATAACCTTGCAATAATACTTGATTTTTACCGGAAAAGTAAATATACGCCAATTGTGGTAGGGGATTTCAACATAAATTTTCTAGCTAATAAGATTCCTCTAGAATTGCAATCTATATTAGCAATGTATGACTTACAAATCACAATTAAAGAACTTACTAGGATTACAAGTCATTCGGAAACTGCATTAGATCAAATATTAATAAGTACCAATTTTGTCTCCTGTCATGCTATTGTAATTCACACTGGATTTTCGGATCACGAGGCTCAAGTACTTAGAGCAACGAAGCGAACACAAAAGTGCTCCGCAAATGATGATAAAGAAGTTACTAGTTACGAAATATTTAGAAACTACAACGAGGAGAGTGTAAAATATTTTCGATATTTGTTTTGTAATGAATTTTGGGGGACGTGTATACAAGCAGAGATGCAAATGAAATGTATAATAGAATGAAATCTAAAATCAAACACAATTTTGAAATTGCTTTCCCGATTATAAAAAGAAAAAGAAAGAAATTAAATAAGCATACTAATAAATGTAAATGGATAACACCTTCTCTTCTGCGTATAAAACATGAAACTAGGGCTCTTTATGGAATATGGAAAGGTAATAGAACGGATGAAACTTATAATAATTATAATCTACGGAAAAAACAATATCGTAAAGAATTAATATCAGCAAAAAGATCTTTTTGTAGTTCAGAAATTGTAAACTCTTATAATAAATGTAAAACATTATGGAGAATTGTAAATGATGAACTTAATATGAAAACAAAAATACCCCAATCTATTACCTTAGAATGCCAAGACAAACATATTTCCGACCCTTTGGAAGTAGCTGGAACTTTTAATGAATACTATATAAATGTAAATAATTCAAACAAAGAAAACATAAATTCGGTATATAAAATGAAAACATCATCAGTACATAATACATTTTTTTTTTATACTCAGTGCCCGAAAGTGAATTATTAACAATAATAAAAGGGCTAAAAAATAAACGATCCTCAGGGATAGATAACTTATCAGATAGTATAATGAAAAGTTGTTATGAGCCACTACTAACTCCGTTATGTCACCTCACAAATGTGTCTATGGATATAGGAACCTTTCCGACGAAATTAAAAGTTGCGAAGGTGAAGACTTTGTATAAAAAAGGAGATCGGAAAAAAGTAGAAAACTATAGACCTATTTCGCTACTATATAAAATAGCAAAAATACAAGAAAAGGTTATGTACAATCGTTTAGTTCCGTTTCTTTTACATCATTCTGTATTTTCAAACTCTCAGCATGGTTTTCTCAAAGGTACGGACACAACGATATATGATTTCCTGGAAAAAGTAAGAAGTAGATTAGAGCGGAAAGAACTTTGTACAGGCATCTTTTTAGACCTCTCAGAAGCCTTTGATATGGTCAACCATAAACTTATATTAATTAAAATGTGGTTTTATGGTATTTGGGAAGTAGCAAATAAGTGGTTTCAAAGTTACCTTATGGATCGGAAGCAAGTTGTAGAAATATACGGTATTATAAATAATGTTTACCAGGATCATACTTCAAGAGAAAAAAATTATTTCCTGTGGTGTACCCCAAGGATCAATATTGGGGCCCATCTTATTTCTCTTATATATAAATGATTTTGCAGTATCGTTAGAAGGC